>JAGFMF010011796.1:3374009-3420377 GCA_019455555.1 Galemys pyrenaicus | reverse complement strand
AGCAAACCGCAGCCACTGCAGCACGAGTTCGATCCCTGCTGCCGGCCAGGGGGGGGACCCACATGGCGCAGCAGACCTCTCCTGCTGTGCCCGCTGCTCTCCTCAGCAGTGTACTTCCGTTGATCTGCCTGTTCTGCTCTCTGCTCTCTGTGGTGAATCCTCTCGCCACCCTCCCCCCACACCTCTGGCCTGTACCCCAGTGCTTGTATGCATAAATAAATAAATCTTTTAAAAAAAAAAAAAAAGATGCAGCACTATAAAACTATCTGCAGCCACTGCAGCACAAGGAGGGGGCCCACATGGCACAGCAGACCTCTCCTGTCTCGCCCAAGTCTCCCCTCAGCAGTGTATTTCAGTCAATCTGCCTGTTCTCCTCACTCTGTCTCTGGTGACTCCTTCCCCCCACCCCCCCCCCAGCACCTCTGGCCTATACCCCAGTTTGTATGCATAAATAAATCGACCTTTAAAAAAAAAAACATGCACAACAGTCAAAATTCAAAAGGTCAAATGTAGTCAATAAAAAATCCCACCTTCTATCCCTGTTCTCCAGCTACCCTGTTTCCTTCCTTAGGGGCAACCGCTGGTATCAGGTCCTTATGATTTTCCAGAGATAGCCTATACATATACAGTATATGTGTTTATATTTTTTCTTATTTTTACACAAAGGATGACACACACTTTTGTCCTTTGCTTTTTCTTTCACTGAAATATCTTAAAGATTGATTCATAGCAGTAGCTGCAGTACTGCCTCCTTTTTAAACTTCTATAAAGCATTATTCTATATGAAAATGCCATAATTTGAGTATTCTACTTATGAACTTTAGGTTATCTCAAATCTTTTGCTATCATAAATGGTGCCACAAAGAATAATCCTGTAGTTATACCATTTTGCACATGTGCAAGAACCTAGGTAAATTCCTAGAGTTGAAATAGCTAGATCTTACATTTTGGAAGATACTGCTATGAATTAATCCCTATGGAGGCTTTACCAACAGTGTACAAATAACCCCACACCACATTCTCACTGCAGTGTGTTATCAAACTCCGATCTTGGCCAAAATAGTAGGTGAATATGGTATTTCTCATAGTTTTATCATGAGACTAAGCTGTCTCATGTGTTTCTCTTATGTAAACATGATATGTCTGCTCATATCCTAATGCGGGATTTTCTGAATAATACATAGTTAGAAAAGGAAAAAAAAAAAAGACAAAATAACTAAAAAATAAAATGTACGGAGCCTCCCATGGTCTCAGCACTATCACGCTATCTGCAGCATGATTTTGGTTTTTTTGTTGTTGTTGTTTTAAAGATTTATTTATTTATGCATACAAGAGCTGGGGTATAGGCCAGAGTCCAGGGAGGTGAGAGGATTCACCAGAGACAGAGTGGGGAGCAGAATCGGCAGACTGACTGAAACACACTGCGGAGGGGAGCAGCGGGCAAGGCAGGAGAGGTCTGCTGCGCCATGCAACATGATTTTGATCCCTGGCCAGGGAGCTAACTAACTGATATGGTGCAGCAGACCTCTCCTGTCTCACCTGCTGCTCCCCTCAGCAGTGTATTTCAGTCACTCCGTCTGTTCTGCTCCCCACTCTGTCTCTGATGAATTCTCTCACCTGCCCCTGCACTTCTAGCCTACACCCCAGCTCTTGTATGCGTAAATAAATAAATCTTTAAAAAGTATGTATACATACATATTCTGAAAATAGACTAATAGAAAGTATAAATAGTAAATCAAGTCATTTACACCCCTACCACTTAAATGTAATTGATAATATTTTGGTATGCATGCATGTTCTATTTAATGGGGAAAAGTATATAATATGAAATATCCTAATTGAATTAGTATCCTTACTCCTTTATAGTGGGATTATAACTCTTTCAAGAAATATATATATGTATATATTCATCTTCCAACCAGAGTGGATACAACATGTAAATGAAAATAATTACATGACATGGTTTCAAAGTCACAGCAATACCTCCTATTACCAAATAATTTGTGTATGCTTTATAGCAATTTCTACAATTATAGGAATGAGAGTTTGGAGTTATTCCTTTGTTTTAACTTTGATACTGCTAATTAAAAGACAACTATGTTATATGAAGGAAAGATATTAAACAGCTACAACCAAAGCTAACACTTCACATTGGCATGGAGCACTGGTTGGGAAAGCAGTTCCAGATGAGCGTGTTTAGACCATCTCATAGATTTATTCAAATTACAGGTCTTGCATTAGATTTTGCCAGGCCCTTGCAGTACTTAGAATAGGCAAAATTCTCAAATGGTTTTGAGATTCCTGTCCCTGATATACGCATGCATTCTACCAATTATTTAAACACTAATCTAGGTGCTACTGAAAAGGAATTTTGCTGATCATTAAATCTTGGGATAGAAGTCAAAAACTGGAATGCTGAGGGTTTGCCATGTGAGAAGTTCTCTGTGCTTGCCTTGTAGATGGAGGGGACCTAAGGATAAGGAATGCAGGTGGCCTCCAGGATGGAGGGCAGCCTGGAGTTTACCACCAGTGAGGAAATAGGAGCTCAGTTTTACTGTTTTGTGGAGCTAAATTCAGTCAAAGAAAGGAATGAGCGTGGAATGGAGTCTTCCCAACATCCAAGAAGAAATACAGCCTGCATGTTAAACTCAGAACTGTGAAGTAATAAATGGATGTTATTTTAAGTCATTAAGATTGTTTTATGCAGCAATAGGAAGTGATACAGTACCGTCTCATTCAAAATCAAATCTACCTTCTTCAGCAACCCACTGCTCAATAAAATAAGGCACTTAGGTGAGACAGTTCACTGTGAAACAGAAATCACAAAATGAGTTCTGCAAATTGCAGAAGGGAGAGTTCTAATGAGAAGGCTCAGGAAAGTTGCTACTTGCCTCTGTCAGCTGTTGTCTCAGTTGTTCCTCAGTGAGACCCAATGATCTCATCCCTCGGGCCCTACAGGCAGCTTGTAGTTCTGACACGCTCAAAGCACTCACTCCTTCTTTGGCAATTATCTGAGAGAAACATAAAGAATAGTATTAGATTTTTTGGTTCCAATTTTACCTAATCCCTAAATCCCCACAAATCAGAGGAAAGACAGAATCTGATGCTTTCTCATTTTGTCCCTTACATGACTGCTGCAACAGCCAGGAACCTAAAAAACAAGGTGACTTCAGAAAGTGTAGCAGTTGAGATGAAGGCAATTCTGCCTTCATCAGAGATATTTACATAACTCCGCCCTCACAGTTACCAATGTAATTCTTTCCTCTCTTGATTTGCATTGCACCTGGTTATGACACCTCCTCCTTCCTTTCATGGCAGCTTCAGGATTCATAATAAAAATTTGCACTTGAAAAGCATTCAATGTAACATTTGCTGCACATTCCAGAAGTGGTTTTCCCCTGCTATCTCTCTCCCAGCCCCACCCCAGGAATGGCCCTAAGAAGTTAGGTTCACAAACCTCCCTCCATAGATAAATTAGTTGAGTTTCAGCTTAATGTGACCCAAAACTATTCTTCTGGGACCAGAATTCGTTATTCCAAAATTCTGAAAGCAACAACTGAAATCTAAATGGGTGCCAGTGGGATTATACTTTCTCAGTTCTGGGAATCCTGTTCCCTCAGGCAGAATGCTTTAAAGCAGCTGATTTGGATTCAAGAAACATTCTTCCCATTTTTTAAGAGATCTAATTAGTAGTTATAGTCCAACTGGTGCCTTTCTTCCACAAGAGGGCTAGACACTGCTTTCTCTCTCTGCACTACACTTTGGCACCCTCTTCTTACCAGATCAACTCACCCAGCAGAATATTTACTTTGGTAATAGCATAGTGGGAGGGGAGCACAGGTGTTGGGATGAGCATTGTCTTTCGCAGAGGAAGACTAAGAAGTCCACTGAGCCGCTGTTTCTTCCTAGCGGGTCCTACTGCTTTAGATCAGTCCCAGCTGAAAATCCAAATTACTAAGTGCTTATGATGACCTTTTCAAAAAAATGGGTCAGAGTACAACAGACAACTCCTAAAATGAGTAGTTAGGTTTCCAGCTGTCATGTTTGTTTAAACCACTCATTTTAGCGGAACAAGTCCATGAGCAGAAGTTACATCATTTAATCACAGTCACACTATGATATCTCTCAATGTCTTGCTAATTTCCTGAAATGATAGTTAAGTTCTTACTTGATCATCTACTTTTATAGACTTCAGTCTCTGCAGGAGTTGAAAGCGGAGCAGATTGTTGGTCCCAAAATATTGTAATTCTAGGAGTTTGCAAAGGGCAACCAGTTGAGGTCGGTCCAGGTGTTCCAGGGTTAGCTGATCCTCAAAGAATTTGGAAAATTGAACTATCTCCTTGGTGCAGGGCTTGTGGCCTGTCTGGATCTAAATAATAGGACAAAGAGGCTAATTAAAATGTGTTTCCTACCTAATTTAAATTAACTCTGTAAACTATTTAAAAGACAGGTCAAAACATTTATGGACACTGTTCTATATCCTCTTTTCTAGATTCCTTAAAGAATAAAAAATTCTGAAGTCAGTCTAAATTAACTGAAAACTTAGGAGTAATTCAAGTTTGACTCAAAAAGCTACTAATGTCCTCCACATGCTGACTGTATTTTTCTGGAAGTTTTTCTGCAAACTACTATAATTGTTTGCAATATTTTATGAATACAGCTTAGCTATTTGCAAATTCAGGTTGTGAATAGTTTAGAAATCCCATGACAATGTCAGTTTTTCTTATAACTGCCATCCAGGAGTTGTTTGGTTTATATAAACTGACACCTGTTTGACATAGGTTGAGAACTGTGTAGAGGCTTCTCCCAACTTGGTTCTGTTCCTCTTTGCCATTTCTGTAATAGTTTCTTGAAGAAATTTTGCTAGTTCCAACTTTGCAGCCATTTTCTTTCTCTGTTTTTCTTCCTTAATAGTAGAAAAGGGGAAAGTTCATCAGTCCTTCATGATTATAGATGATAAAGATGTGAGAATTACTGTCCCCTTGTTATTGCTTATCCCTATAGTATTTATTCATATTACTTTCAGGCCAAATATTACTTTCAGATCAAAAATTGTAAGAATCAGAACAAGTAAAAAGTAGTTTTTATTTGCAATTTGCTTCCTTAATCTTACCTTTTATTTTTCATTGATATAATGATCAAAAATATTTGACAGATCCAGAATGTCCCCTCACGGGGATTCCCTGGTGGCCTAGCTATTAAGTCTCAGTGTTATCAAGCTATCACTCCTACAACCTGAAATCAATCCTGGCCAAGAAGCCAGCCCACATATGGCACAGCAAGCCTCTACTATCTCACCCCTGCTCCCTTTAGCAGTGTATTTCGAGAAATCCATCTGTTCTGTTCCCCACCCTGTCTCTGGTGAATCCTCTCACCCCCTGCACCTCCAGCCTACACCGTAGTTTTTCTAATAAATAAATAAATATTGTTCTTTTTAAATGGTCCCTCAGTGGGGGTCTTTGTAATTACTTAGGATGAGGTTAAGATGTACTTTTAACCTGTTACAAACCACCTAGACTACTACTAGTCAAGTCAAACCCTGATCTGAGTAGCCTTAATTTTGTTTGAGCCACAAACAAAACTAGAAAACTTAATCTGTGCTAAGGTAGCTTGTAGTTTAAGTACAAAACAGATAAAAATCAGTTACAATACAAAGAGTTAAGTGCTATACCAGATATAAACAAAGCACCACACAAAAGAGAGTTAACTACACACTCTTAAAATGGTATATTGACCAGTATTTCTAAATCCTTGATCATTATCAGTGATTGAATGTGGCAGCATTTTTAAAATAATCATGATGAGAACTCAGTAGGGTAGAGAGGAATAGGAATTTACAGATATTTTTAATTTACCCAGGTGATACTAATGATCAGCCAATCATAAGTCATTGATTTTTAGAAAGATCTTAAAAGACTCAGTAAAAAAAAATCACACAATACCATCATTAGAACCCATTCATGAATTTCATTACTCATCAATTTCATTATTCCATGCTCATCCATCCATTTATTCATTTACTGAGCAGTTAGGTACTGGGGATAAAGTAAGCATGAGCAAGTAAGAATTCCTACCATCATAGAATTTCTAGTCTAATGGGATACAAATACTAGTGACCAATGATAATTCGGTATTCCATAAATTAATGTAAAAGTATAATGTGTGTTATGAAAGAGAAATACAGTGATCCGAAGTAAACAGAAATTATGCACTCTCTTCACAGAATAAAGCAAACAAGAAAGCATTTTTTAAGTCGGTAGCTCTGATGTGTACATAATGTGTATAGATGTGTGTTTGGAGAATACATGGTGCTGAGTAAAGCAGAAGATATACATAAATCATTTTCTCTATTCCCTTAACTTTCTGCACTCACTATCACTTCTCTTGGAATCCCCTAAGCATTAATTCTAGATCCTGTTTACTTTAACTACAGTCAGGTAGTTAAATATTGCAATTTGATTCTATCCCTTACTGTATGTGAAATCGTCAAGATTTTATTCCTAATACCACTTTTTATAATTTAGGTTTGTCATCTCTCTCTTATGATATTACAATAGCTATCCAGCTGATTTCTCAGCTTGGTTCTGTCCTTTCTGATCCTTCTTGCCAGCACACTTATTTTTCTAAAACATGTATGTAATCATTATTTACTCCCTGCCATTATTCACCATTGTCAAAACAAAGCCTGAATATCTCAGGGTGGTAGATACTATCCAACGTGACCCCAGCATGTCATCTTCTGCCATGGATCCCTTCATATTAGCTACACCAACTACATTGGTTCTTTCTAATCTGTGACCTCTGAGTATGTTATACTCTCTTATATCATTATGCCTTATTAAGCAAGTGCTACTCTTGCCAATCAGAATGCCTTTCAAATGTTGTGGTAAAATCCTACCATTCTTTAAGGTCCAGTTGTAAAAATACTTCTGTGAAACATTTCCCATTCTGATTTAAAAGTTGTTCTCTCATAAAGCTGTATTTATGCCTTCATGCTTTTGTCTGGTAGAGTGGCCCAAAATGGAGAGAGGAAGGAGCTTCCTGTGTTTTCTAGTCCATCACCTTCACAGTGTAATCAAATAAGTGATACCCTCTTCTCAGAGGCTATCCATAAGCCCAAACAGTCTGTTGGATTGAATAAATCACACCTACTATCCAACTATCACTGAGGTTAACAAACGATTTTTGTTTTCATTATTTTTTAACAGTTAAAAACTAGTTAAAATTCAGTGGAGAAGGGTCAGTGTTTTCAACAAATGGCACTTGAAAAACTAGACATCCACATGCAGAAAAATTAATTCTGACACTGAAGTAACAACTCTCACAAAAATTAACACAAAACAGATCACAGACGTAAATGGAAAACTCAAAACTATAAAACTCCTGAAAGAAAACATAGGAGGAAATCTAGATAAGCTTGTGTTTAGCAGTGAGTTTCTAGATAAAATACCAATACAACCCAAGAAAGAAAAAAATTGGTAAGTTTTACTTTATTAAAGTTAAAGCATTTGAAATGAAAAGACAAATCAAATTAAGAGACTGTAAAGACAAGTCAAAACTAAGAAAAAATATTTGCAAAAACTTATCTGATAAAAGGGATTATATCCAAAGTATCCTAGGAATTTTTAAAACTTAACAATATGAAAAACAATCCCATTATGAACTGGGCAAAAGAATTGAGCAAAAATCTCCCAAGAAGATACATAGATGGCAAATAAGCATATGAAAAGATCAACATTATGTCATTAAAGAATTACAAGTTAAAACAGACACCTGAGAGGAGAAAGCAAACATTGTACAAAAATGAACAATGATGTAAAATATATAGAGAGATACCACTATCAAATGAGATATCACAGTTAGAATGTCTAGTATTCAAAGCACTGACAATACTAAATGCTGAAGAAGATATGGACAAGAGGAATTCTCATTGCTGGTAGGGAATACAAAATGACACAACCATATGGATGACAGTTTAGTGATTACTTACAAAGCTAAATATACTCTTACAGATGATCTAGCAATTGTTCTCCCAGATATATACCCAAATGAGTTGAAAGCTTATGTCAACACAAAAACTTACACATGAATGTTTTACAGCAGCTTTTATTAATAAGTGCCCCAAATTAGAAGCAACCAAGATATCTTCATTTTGAATGGAAAAATAAACATGCACAAGGAATATTGTGTAGTGATAGAAATAACTGACTTATAAAAAGATAAGGAGGAAACTTAATTGCATATTGCTAAGTGAGTCAGCTTGAAAAGGCTATACAGCGTATGGTTCCAATATACAATATTCTTGAAAAGGCAAAAATATAGAAAGAGCAAAATATCAGTGGCTTCCATGGGTTGGAGGATGAAAGAGGAACAAAGAGCAATAAACAGGTGGAACAAAAGGAACTTTTGGGGGGCAGTGAAACTATTCTGTATGATACTGTACTTGTAGATATATGACATACATTTGTCAAAACCCATAGAACTGTGTAACACAAAGATTGAATCCTAACATAAAGTATGAGCTGTAATTAACAATAATATACAGATCCTGGTTCTTCAATTATAATAAACATACCACACTAATGCAAGATGTTAATAATAAGAAAATGGGGGGGGGGGCGTGGGAAGGAAGAGATAGAAGAAGGTATCCAAGCTGTCTGTACTTTCTGCTGAATTATTCTGTAAATCTAAAGCTGCTCTTAAAAAAATTTATTAATAAGAACATACCTTTTTGGATTGCCTCTCAAAAGTTGATGGCAACATCTCTGGGAAGAGTTTCACAAATACTGGTAATAAGAATTCCATGAAGGGTACAATTATGAACACCATAAATGGAACCAGGCGGAACAAATCAACACAAGTTCTCAAAAGCTAAAGAATTAAATGCATATGTAATATTCATTATTTTAGGACATGCCAAAAACAAAAACACAAAAACAAAAGAGCTTGCCTTGGTTCTTAAAGGTGTTAAAAACCAAAGACAGATTTTCTGCAGCTGTTTATAAAACAGAAAGGTGGCACTTTCCTCTTTACCACAGCTCTGAAGTAATGTTTACAGGATACCTGCAAGGAAATCTATGACAATCAAAACATATTATTGTCATCTGTTAGCTTTCATCTAAGTTAGGGGCTTTTATTTTAATAATAAAGCAGTTTTTTAAATTGCTTTTTCAAATGCATATCGTTAATATATTAACAACAGTTTGTATTTCAGATGCACAGATCAAACCTGAAATCCCTCAATTATTTGGAGAGATTAGAAAACAACTGTAACCATTCTATAGGCAAATATCTACAAATTCTAAGAATCTTGCTAAAGTCGTACAACAAGTCAATGGCAATAAGTAATTCTGGTCCTTACCACCAGTTACTATTCCCACTTGGGTACTTTTAGGATGAATCTTAACTTGATTTTATTTTTTATTAACTTTATTTTAAAACTTGGTTCTAAAATAGTTCATTTAACTTTTCTTTCTTAAATTTTCTTTTTAAAATAGGGTTCTTGCCTACCCTTCGTCTCTCTCGTCTGGTCAGCACCTGTCCATGTAACAGCCTCCAAACCATTCTGATGGCAATTTTAGTGTCGATCCAAAGCAAATAGAATCCATTATAATAATATTTAAATTCATCCACAATTTTTTGCCCATAAGATCGCTTTTCTTCCTTAATATTCATGCCAGTTTCTTTTGTGGGCTGAGGGCTTGTCACCTCTGGCTTTTTTGTGCTTTGCTCCAGTTGAGGTTTGCCAGGGACCTCTTGTAGCCAACAAGTTGATGTGTGTAGCTTTTGTATTAGTCTAGTTCGTACATGAAGTACTTTACTGCCTGGCTGACTATAGTAAGAGAACTTCTTGCTTCCATAGTTCTTCATATATGTTTTATTTAAATGAAAATCTGGCAAGTGAAGAAGTGCAAGTGATGGGAAATAACAAGCGCAGTTAGGATGGACAAAATGGCTAGGGAATCTGGAAAAAAAAAAAGCAACAACCTCTGAGTTGAGCACACACTGTGACACATTTAAGTTAAAGAACTAGGGCCTCTCTGGTGGCACAGGGGTTAAAGTCTCAGAGCTATCAACCTATGGCCAGCCATTTGTGGCAGCATTAGTTCTGCCTCTCCTGTCTCACCCGCTCTCCTCAACAGTTTATTTCAGTTAGTCAGCCTATTCTGTTCCCCACTCTGTTTCTAGTGAATCCTTTCACCCTCAATCTTTCCCTGGACTTCCAACCTATACCCCAGTTCTTGTAATGCATAAATAAATAAAAATAAATCTTTTTTTTAAATGTTAAAGAATTAGATATGTTATCTAGCTAAAATAAAACAGTAGTTTTCCAGCCTGTATTTTAGAAGCAGATGCTATGTATTAATGAATGAAATATAACTTTTTTTCATTTTTGGAAATATAACTTTTTTTTAAGATCTATTTATTTATGCATATGAGAGCTGGGGTACAGGCCAGAGTCCAGGGAGGTGAAAGGATTCACCAGAGACAGAGTGGGGAGCAGAACAGCAGAACAGACTGAAATACACTGCTGAGGGGAGCAGTAGTTGAGGTAGGAGAGGTCTGCCTGCACCATGTGGGTCACCTCCCTGACAGGCAGCAGGGATTGAACTTATGCTGCAGCAGCTGTGGTTTGCCTCATAGTGCATTGCTCAACCCACTGTGCCACCAGGGAGGGCCCAATATAACTTTTTATACAGTTATAGAATAGTATGTTATAGTTGAATGAAACAATCTATAGAAAAAAATAATTCCTAATAGTAATTTCTACATTAGCAGTTAGAAATTCTGTGACTATTTATTAAAAAAATCTATAGTCCATATTTGCACCAGGGGTTATGTTTGATATTTTGTCTCTAGCTACTATCATAAAACAGGTAGAAGACTTGTATCTTTAGCTATTTTAGTGACAATTGTAATATTATTTGAATGAAACTTCCAGGCCTCCCTGGTGGCACATGGAGTTGGGTGCAGCACTGTGGGACTTCCACAGCCACTGAATCACAATTTCTATCCCTGGCCAGGGAGGGATCCACATGGAGCAGCAGACCTCTCCTGCCTTACCCACTTCTCCCCTCAGTCTGTCTCCCTGTTCTGCTCCCCACTCTGTTTCTGGTGACTCCTCTCACCCCCACTCCCCCCATGCCTCTGGCCAGTACTCCAGCTCTTTTATGCGTAAATAAAATCTTTTTTTAAAAAATGAAACTTAATGGGGATTACCTGTGGGGATTAATCAATTATATAGTTCTACATTGTCTGTGTAGTACCTCTAGATCTCTCAAAAGAAAGGCACTGACAGCTTAAATATTCTTTACCTAAGATTCCTCAAGAAAGTTGGAAATGAGAATTAGAATTGGGTACCTCAGCCATAGCTCTCTACATTCTAGTTTTGTAGTAGCTCACAATCTTCTGTTAAACAACCATATCGGGTTTTTGAAAATGAAAAATAAGACCCATTTAGAAGACAAAGGCGCTGGAAAAGGGACTTCTTTTGGCAAAGAGATGGCTTTTCCCTTTTTTTCAAGATTTATTTATTTATTTATTTACTTACTTACTTACTTATTTATTTGTGCATACAAGCACTGGGGTACAGGCCAGAGGTGTGGGGAGTGAGAGGATTCACCAGAGTGGGAAACAGAACAGGCAGATTGACTGAAGTACACTGCAGGGGAGCAGTGGGTGAGGCAGGCAAGGTCTGCCATACCATGTGGGTCACCTCCCTGGCCAGTGCAGGGATTAAATTTGTGCTGCAGCGGCTGTGGTTTGCTTCATAGTGCATTGCTTAACCCATTGCGCCACCAGGGAGGCTCTTTTCCCATTTTTCACCCCCAGACTGTTTTTGAAGCATGCAAGATAAGACACTTTGAATGGCCAAAAGGGAAAATGTAAAATATCTGGCCCGTGGTAAGTGCTCAGTGAATATTCTTTGGAATAAGTGCTAACAGATTTTATTGGGACAGGTAGGTATATGTCTTAAAACTGGCTTGTTTGCCAACCATTATACTCCTTTTTCGTATGTAAGGGCCACATGTACTATTCATTGAGTACAAAGGGGTCACTCTAAAACTGTTACATCTTCTATCTTACCTACACCACACTTATGCAAAATCAGCCAGAGTTCTAAAGCATAAAGAAAAGTTGGGATAAGTTTAAATACATTAGAATGTTCATTCCCTAAAAACCAAAACCAACCTTGGTCAGTCTAGTCCTTGGCTAATCCTGGTTAGGTCTATCCTTTTACATATCTTTTCCCACTAGAAGAAAAAAAATATAAATTTTGTGGGTGAAGGGTGGCTTACCTTGTTCGGGTTATAGTTAAGACTGTATTACAACTGTAGAAGGCCATATTTATATTTGACTCAATTAGTCAACAAAGAGACCTAGACAGGAGGAAGAAGGCAATTTATTATTTTAAAAAAAATACATCAGTTCTAAAAATGACAGGATTTAAGTGTCTTAACTATTGCAAGGGTAGAAAGTTTGCATATTCCACTCAAAGTGTAAAATCTCCTTCAAGTTATTTCCAACAATCATGAATAGTATTTTTTTAGCCCTTAATTTGAGATGGTACCTTGATAACCCAACAAAAAGAAATGATATCTAATGTGATGATGCTCATCACAATGATAGCGTCTTCAAAAACATTCTGAGTTCTGGTGAATAGTACCTTGCAATCTATCTATTGAATGGTTGTCCATTATTTAAGAAACTGAACTAAAAAGTACAAATTGAAAATAGATATGGTGGATTTGTTTTCAATTAGCTCTTTTTCCATAATGGGCCAAGCTACCCCAAACTTTAAGATTGCAAGGACTCACTAATCTCATTTATGTAGCGGTAAAAATATACACAGTACCTATTTCAAGTTCAAGGGCAGGTAAACCAGTTTCCCGGGCTAGTAAGTCTCCAGAGCCCAAACCAAACTTTTTATACCTTTAAAATAAGCTTTACCGAAACCTTCTCAACTCTAGTTTACACATAGAAAGAGCATTTGTAATAAAAACAAAACAAAAAATTATCTTCATCCTCAGGTGCTTTTCGACCAATGACAAGAAGCCTTGCTATTTCATCCCTCAACTCTGCTTTCCTGCAGCTGGCAAAGAAGTACTTCTCCGGGACGGAGACCTCATCCACAGAGCTGACATTTTGAACAGGCATCCACATAACACTTCAGATCTGAAGCCAGCCTATGAATGGGTGGGGTGATCTCACGCTGGAGGGAGACCAGGTCCGGTTTGCAGTTAATCTGCTATTTGGTCCAGGGCATTCCCGTCCTGGACTGTGAGTAACCACTTCCCGGTGGGCTGGGCCTCGGCTAGGACTTGTCTGTGCGCCCCGCCTGGGCGTTCGCGCAGTCCTCGCCCACAGTCTGAGCCCGGGACTCTCGGGGTTACCTTTGCTTCTGGCATTTGACCAACCCGGGGCAAGACGAGCCCTCGGCTTCCTCGGCCAGTGCTTTGTGCGCGTTGTGTGTTGGCTGGACAGTATGTTGTCGTGGGGTCGCGTTGTGTGTTGGCTGGACAGTATGTTGTCGAGAGGGGCGGGGGTTGTTTTTAGGTGCGGGGGTGGTGCAGGCACCAGAACGACGAACCTGGTTGGCGATCCGGCGTAAGGGAAGAAGGTGAAGGGAAGCTGGGCTCAGGGTACGGAAGAGAAAGAAGGACGCGAAGCACGGAAGGACGGGGAAGGGGGGCTAAACTCCAAAGTTGCGGGGACGAGGTCAAGGACTGAGGACCGCGCAGTGGGGAACAACTGGAAGCTGTCGGGAAAACTGGGCGCTGATGGGAGGAGTAGGATGCGCGGACTCTGGAGGAACGCAGGCAGGTACAGTCCCCAAACTCGAGGATTTGGCCGGCTCACCCCGACCGCCTCCCGCCGGCTCCACGGAACGGCTGCCCCTGTACTCCCGGCCCCTTTCCTCAGCAACCTCAAGCTAGAAGGGCCGGAGGCCAAGTCTCTATGGTTCCACCTCTTGCCTCACCCGGTAACGTCACTTGAGTGACGACACCACCCACCAATGAGCAACCAAGTTCTGAGGCGGGAGGGCGTGCTTCGCCGAGGCAGACCCCCGAGGCCGCCGAGGTCGGCTCCCACCGGCGGGGAGACTTCTCCGTTGTGTTTAGTTTAAGAAGACTCTGTGCCGGGAGGTGCTAGATTGACGTTTCTCTCCTTGTCCACTCTCCGTAGGCTGTGGATTAACCTCCGCCCCCCTCCCCAAACCCTTCATTGAAGGCTGGTATTAAAGAAGCACTTACCTTACCGATAGCGTAATGTGCCAGATAGTCGCCATGGTAACCATCTTGGAACCACGAATTACATCACTTTGATGTATTTCCTCCCCTCCTTCCTCCCCCTCCATCTCCGCCTGGCGGGGTGTGTGTGGGAGGGAGGGGTGAGGGGGGAGCAGTGGGGAGAGGGAGTGGCAGAAAGGGCGGGAATGGTAAGGAAAACATTTCTGTTCCTTCTTTAAGGCTCACTACTGCGAAATTTTCCTGTGGCTAAAGAAATTTGCTTTATAAATTTGCTTTTAACGGGCATTGTTTATGATCAATAGATTGTGTAGAATTTCCAAAGAACATTTAAAATGTATAATATAGTTGGTATGTGATGACATAGACACTGCAGGTTTTCAGGCCCTTCTAGGATGAGCTTCTGAGTCATCTTCGGAAAGTGAAAGATCTAGAAACATTCTCGCTCCCCAGTTATTTCTACCCATCCATTTTATCTGAGCCTAGAAGGAAGACAACATTTTTATTGGCTCTGATTTGACTAATATAACACCAGACAGCAAGGAATCGCTTTCTCACGGAGAATACTTACCACATGTGAGCTGACCACAGATGTTACTCATCTGGACTGCACATTTGTAAGAATGAAAAATAGTGGGTATTAAATTTCAGTTTTTAAAAAATGCAGACTGCTTTTAATCCACAAGGCATTTTTCAGTTAATAACCAAATGGATCAACTATGTTAAATAAGAAAAAAAAAATCATTTTGGCCACTAGAGGTCCCTTTGTGAATGTTTGATGACCAACTTTCTTTCCACTTACAGGTTTTCTTTCACGTGCTATGTTTACTAGAATTAACATCTATAAAGCTTTGGCTTTCTAGGCTTTCCCACCCTGAAAATTCTTATTAGCAAACTTTTGAGCTTTAAAACTATGTATAGTTTTCACACTAATTTTGTAAATTAATTACTGCACAACCTGTATACATTTCTGGAAAAGAGCATAAATGATGCGCAAATATTCCTCTCAGTTCCCTGAGAGACATTTTATATCATAAAATATTCTTAATGATGCATTGTATTGGCTTTCAACAAGGCACAGTGAATGTCATTAAGTATTCATAAACCAGATGAATGATTCCAAGCTCAGTATTTGAAAGATGAACTAGGTTTTCTACCATGACCATATGTCAGCAATCCTATTCTGAAAAGGGAAAGGTTAAGAAAGTTTACTGAAATACATTTCAAATCAATAGGTCTGCCTTTTCTTATCAGGCCTGGCAACTTTTTGACTTTAGGATAAGTGATTTATCATGTAAGAAGTGTGGGGATGTTACCAGAAGAGAGACAAAACATTTTTTCTCCATAACTTTGGTCCTGAGAATTGTTCCATTGCTATCTTAATGAGTTTGTAGTTCATTTACTATGGGGGAGAGAAAGCATGCTGAATCTCGGAAGATGTTTAATGCTAAAAATGTAAATTATTTTGCTTAGTGTTATTTCCCTAAGTATGGTTATGTTATTTCCCTAAGTATCAAATATTATTAACCATGTATTTTCTAATGTCTTGGGCGAAGTGACTATGCACCTACTTCATATAACTTTAAACATTTGTCAACATAGAAGCAGAGTGAAAGCAAATCTCTGGGGACAAGCTATAAGTTTTTTCAAGGAAAAAAATCCGGGTGTGAGGTGAAGATGATCTATAAAGAAAGTCATGAGGATACAGAAGTTGGGAAAAGAAGTATGAAACTAATAATGAACACAGGAAGGAATAAGACCAAATTAACCTCTTTTATGGGAGATAGAGTCAAACAGATAGACACAGGTGGCCCCCTTTTTGGGGTCTGTGTACAAAAAAAGACATTTATAACAAGTGAAAATGTGCTTTTATTGATTCCTTTAACTTTTGGCACTACACAAGCTTTTGGTACTACACAAGATTAAATTTAGCTAGTGATTATGGGAATATTTAATCTGAGTATCATCCTTAGGGTTTCTTAAATAGGGTTATGTTTTTAAAAGTGATACATAATCACTGTGTTAAGTAGATCCAGCCCTGTTACGTCTATTGAGAGGTAATGAGACCCACGCGCTTGTTGTGACTCTGCTTTATTCAGAGAGCAGAGTATTGGTTTCCTCATCTGATGGTTGTGAAATATCCGTGTTTCTTTTGAACATTCATGTCTCCATGCCTCAACCTTCCAAGTCATTATCACCAGGTCCCAGGTATTACCACCAAATGTACACACTCCTGCAAAACAAATTTACGATGTCATACACCTCAGATCTTCTATTGTTCAACATGAATTTCCTCGGATAGGAGAGCAGGAGGGTTACAGAGACTTTTGACTTTCTTCCTCCTCTCATTTTTGCGCCAGCTCTAAGATAGATGTGCCCTCACATCCCTCGAAGCAAAGGTCTGGCAGTGAGCAGAAGAGGGCCCTGGCACGTGACGGATTACTAGCCCCTCCGTCCCTAGCGTCCGGGATGCAGTCAGCGGTGACGTCCTCCTCTTTACCCACAAGCCTCCGGGCTGCACACGAGCAGGAAGAAGGCGTGTGGGCCCGGTGCCTACGAAGGATGTTGGTGCTTCCTCGCAGAGACTGAGATGAGGCACCGCCTTCGAATGCTTGGCTTCTTGCCATCTAGGGTGGGGTGGAGTGGGGGACCTCTGGCACTCACCTCCATGACTGAAAGGGAGACTGTCCCCCCAAGGCTGAAGTCTGAAATTGCTGCCGAGGTTTCCAGGCGCAGACACATGTGCAATAAGGAGAGTCGTTCTCTTGACAGCTGTCTGACCCGGACAGACAGGGAGACACATAAATTGTTCCACTTTTTCCTGGTCATCTTAATAGGACACACGTTTGTAGGTTATTTCTAACATCTAGGGATTGCATAGCAGTGTCACTCTGAGGAGTGCCATATGGTATTGAATATATGCTGTTATTTAATAAGTATCAAAGAACACGCAGAAGCACAATTTTATCTCACAGGCCCAGCCTTTAACCTGTTTTCTAGCTGTTTTTTTTTTTTTTTTAACTCTTCTTCATATCACGCCTTCCTGTCTCCCTGACTTTATCGCTTGCGGTCTCATTTCTCATTTAGACTCTCCGGCCGCTCGCGTTTCTGGTTTTGCTCCCGCCCCTGCTCTCCACCCCGCTGACTAGCTTCTTCCTCCTTTTGCCCCCTGCGCCCCAAACCCGGGACTGCATTTCCCGGCAGGCGCCGCGGCCAGCGGCCAATGAGGGACTGAGGATTTGGCGGCGGCGGCGGCGGCGCTCCGAGAGTCGGGGTGGGGGGGCTTTGTGCGCGGTGGCGGTGGCGGCAGCGAGAGCGGACGGCGGCGGCGGTGGTGGCGGCCAGGACGTTGGCGGAGGCCCAGGGGGACTGTCCACTGGTCGCCAAGAAGAGGCGTGCGAAAGCCGAGTTGAGCACCGAGGTCTCTGCTGCGCCGGCCGCGCCGCCAGCCACAGGCTGCTCTCCAGCAGCAGCAGCTGCGCGGCGACCCCCATCCCTCTTCCAGCCCTTCCGAGCGCACCTCCTGCAGCCTTCCTCCTCTCCTCTCCGCTTCACGCCCGGCCCGGCCCGGCCGTGGCCCTCCTTGGTGCTGGCCGCCATGGCAGAGGCGTCCGGCGCGGGGGAAATCTAGCTCGGGGATTTCATGCGGCCTAGCTTGGTTCCGTCTCCTCCCCCCGCGGCCCCGGCGGCTGCCTGCACCTCAGCCCCACTCCGGGCCTCCGTGTCTCTCCTGTTTTCGTACTGACACGGCCGGGGGGTTAGAATGGAACAAACTGAAGGTAAAGTGAACGCGCGTGCGTGTGCGTGTGTGTATGTGTGTGTTGGAAGGGCACCGGAGGGAACGAAGAGGAGGGGGCGACCTAGTGATGGGACCCGGGTAGGGAGAGAGAACCTAGCACGAAAGGGAGAAGAGGGTGGCCTGAAAGGGTTCGAAGGGAGTCTAGAAGGAGGAGCAGATGGCAAGGTGGGGGGTGTGGAGGGGTTTAGGAGGTGGGGCAGGGGAGGTAGGGTTGGGGTAAGGGATGGAGTGGCGCTGAGCTGGGAATTGGGAGTAGAGGTGGGATGGGGGCGGGGATAAAGATGAATCGGGGGAGGGGCAGGGAAAGAGGCGCAGAGTTAGGTTTGGAGAACATTAGAGACCTGGGCGAACTGAGAAATTGGGGGGGTTTGAGTGTGGGAACTAGAAGAGCCTGGAGGAAGGAGATGGAATTTGACGGAGAAACGAGGGAATGAAAGTGGAGAAAAAGGTGGATTAGGAAAAAGGATGAGAAATGATTGAGACGAGACGCAGTAGGTTGGGAAATAGACTCAGGAAACTGAAAGGCAGGTGATTGGGATGTGGAAGACACGAATCCTTCTCAAGTGAATGTTGAACAGGATGAGAACTATCGATCAGGCATCACAAAGTGGGAGGAAGAGAAGTGGATGGGGGTGGTTAAAGTGTTAGGAAGGGAAAACCTTTGTTTCTACATTTGTGTGTATTTTGTACCCTTTCTTTAAAGGCTAAAGAATAGAGAAACTAGTGGTTATGGGTTGTGATTGTTGTGAAAAGAGGTGTGGGTTTTACTGTTTTGAGGGAGGAGGAGATGTGTTTGTATTAGGGTAGCAAGACAGGGAGAGCCATGGTCATAATTTGATGTTTTTGGTGAGGGAGTGAAGACTATTCCGATTTAAAGGGGGCAGGGGCAGCCATGTTTGCTGCCAGGCACTGCAGTGTAAATAAATTTCTTCTCCGACATCAGTATGTTTCTGGAGGGCCAGTTCAGATTGTTAACCCCCTTTCTTTCTATTTATGAACTCTTTCCTTACATCTTGGGGTCATTGAAAATTATTCACAACCACCAAAGAAGGTGGTGATGTTTTCCATCTTCTGTGTTTTGCTGCTCCCCCCCCTTCCCTTTTCCTTCTGGTTGCAAACAAGGCATGCTAATGAACTGCAGTGTAAAATTTAACCCTTTTTATAAAGTTAAAACTAGGTTTTTACTAGCCGAAGGAATCATTAATACTCTCATATTTTAAACATAATTATGAAAAATCTTCTAAGTAACGAAAATTCGTTTGTATTAGAAACCTCAGAAGCAGTTAACATGTTTTCTGCAATTCTTTAAGTAAACAAGGAAATTGCATTGGTTATTTTACTTGGGCTTGTGCTCTTGGCAAAGCACTGTGAGAAGGGCTAGGAAGATTTGCTTGCTGTATTTGAATGTTGGAATTTTAGAAATGTGTGTATTTTAAAAAGATTGTTCCTGATTGCTCTTGCTTATAGGTGATGGGTGTGTTAAGAAGTGGTGTTTCGTTCATTTGTTTTTAAATAAACTCTTTATCCCTTCTCTGCTTTCATGTGGCTAGCTCAATACAATTTCCAAATGCTAGTTCAGCACAGTGCAATGATCTATGAAGTAGGCATTCAGTTCTTAGAGCCTCACTAAGATGCCAGTTTTTTGGTGGGAACTTCAGGTCACTCTCCAGAAAGCTACAGTACTCTTTAATGTCCTCAGATACAAATACTTGTGTGATTTGAAATACTTGTATGATTAACCCTAAAGTTTTAAACCCTGACAAATTTACAGTGGATTAACTAAGTGGAGCTATTTTGTTTTCATATTGGAAATGATTATTTTGTTTCATTTTATAACTGTAGCTGGAGTAATTGCAAACTTTAATCCATCTTCTTGATAAGGAAACTGTTCACTAATACCAGGAAGATCTGCCAAAATTGTAATATGAACTCAAATTATTTGTACTATATACTAATTTAATCTGCCTTAATGCAACATTTTTTCAAGTTGTTTTAAAGTTTAGGATGTGTTCTTATTCTGTTGCAAAAATTAAATTGAATAGTGAGAGTGATGCTTTTTTTTTTTTAAGATTTATTTATTTATGCATACAAGCACAGGGGTACAGGTCAGAAGTGTGGGGGGTGAGAGGATTCACCACAGAGAGCGGGGAGCAGAACAGGCAGATCAATGGAAGTACACTGCTGAGGGGAGCAGCGGGCACAGCAGGAGAGGTCTGCTGCGCCATGTGGGTCCCCCTCCTGGCCTGCGGCTGGGATCAAACTCGTGCTGCAGTGGCTGCGGTTTGCTTCATAGTGTGTTGCTTAACCCACTGCACCACCAGGGAGGCCCAAGAGAGTGATGCTTTTTGAGAGTGCTGGTAGTCTAGATTTATAACTTGCAGTGTTTTGATTTGATAATATTCAGCTTGATTTTTTTAATTCTGTGAGGAAAAGTTGTGCCTTAAAAAGCCATTCAGAATGTTTCTCTGGAACTTTTCATTGAGATTGCAATTTTGTATCTCCCATTTGATTGACATGTTATTTGTAGTAAACTGTGCAAGTATCAGTGCCATAAATTTTTAGAAAATTTAGAAATAGTTTATTAAAAAATTATGTTGGGAACTTGAATTACTAAAAAAAAAAAAGTATTCCTATGTATTCAGCATTTTATAAAGAGCAGGGTCCCCTACTCAGCTGTCTTGATTATTCTGACTCCTTGTATAGGTATCTGTATAACAAATTAGACTATTCTAGTTGGATGATACTAATTAAAACCTAAATTTTGCTCTAATTCCAGATTCCTCAGCTCACCTGCTACCTGTGATAACTAAAAAAAAACTAAAATTACCAAACATGTTCTTTTTTTTTTTCCAAAGATTTATTTATTTATGCATACAAGCACCGGGGTACAGGCCAGAGGTGTAGGGGGGTGAGAGGATTCACCACAGAGAGCGGGGAGCAGAACAGGCAGATCAACAGAAGTACACTGCTGAGGGGAGCAGTGGGCACAGCAGGAGAGGTCTGCCACACCATGTGGGTCCCCCCCCTGGCCGGCAGCAGGGATTGAACTTGTGCTGCAGTGGCTGCGATTTGCTTCGCAGTGCGTTGCTTAACCCACTGCGCCACCAGGGGAGGCCCCAAACATGTTCTTATACAATCAGTTGGATGAGTTTTGGGGTGAAGGAAATTGGTTGCCTTTGAAATTGGTCGTTCTTGAATAATCAAATCTCATTCTAAAGATCACACAATAAGTTTCTGGGTTCATAATAATATTTATAATAATCATAGTAGTAGCTGCTAATCATTATTATCCTCTTATGGCTGCTATGTTGTATTTTACATGCATGATTTCCTTTTATCTTCTAGGCAGTTGTATGAGGTTAGTGACAGTAATTCCTTTTTGCAAGTAGAGAAATTGAGGTTAAGTAACTAATCTCACATAGGTGGTAAATAGAAATCAGTATTTGAATCCAGATCTTTTCTAATTATAGAATCTGTATCAGCAGACCTTTACTTTTAGATTTTTTTAAAAGTTCATAAAAATACATGTTCACCATTTAAATTTAAAAAAAATACCACAAGAGACTAAGGTTTTAAAAGAAAGTTAACATTGTTTCCTACTGATAATCATTCTGAAGTTTCTTGTGTATCCTTCTAGAAGATTTCTGTACATATATGCATATGTCTGTCTTAAAATACACACAAATTGGATCATACTGCATTTTGGGTTTTTTTGTTTGTTTGTTTAATAGGCTATCTGGGACATCCTTTTAAATGAGCTCACAAAACTGCAGCTTTTCTTAAAGGATCAGATGGTATTTCATTGTTTGGAATACTGATTAATGTTAGGTTGTTAACAGGTTTTTGCCATTTTCTGTAATGTAACAGGTCCTGAATTAAGTCCCTACCAGCCTATGTAAAGGGAAGAAATATAGTCCATATAAGAGAAAGAACGGAGGCATAGAGCAGTAAGTTCAAGTCTTTGGTGACCTGTTATCTGACTCTTTACACCATACCACATTATTTTATTTTGAATGAATTTGAACTGTCTGAAAACTCAAGGTGAGGTGGAATACTCAAACTTAGGCACATTCAGTATAATGAGTACAATGGAATTAAGTTACAGTGAGGCAGAGGAGTTTGTTTTTCCATATATCTGTGCATACATTATATACATATTTAGCATATGTGAAAATTTTTACAATCGTAAATTAATCATATCCACGTATCTTGAAGTGTGTGTTTTGTATAATGAAATGGTTGAGGCAGAATTTTCCCATTTTTTATTTATTTTATTTATGCATTCAAGAGCTTGGGTGCAGGCCAGAGGTACAGGGGCTAAGAGGATTCACCAGAGAGAGAGTGGGGAGCAGAACAGGTGGATCCACTGAAATATACTGCTGAAGGGAGCTGCAGGTGAGATAGGAGAGGTCTGCTGCTCCATATGGGTCACTTCCCTGGCCAGGGAGCCAGCTCATGTTGCCATGGCAGCTGATAGCTTCAAAGTACTGCAACTTGACCTCTTGTGCCACCACAGAGGCCCCAGAATTTTCCTATTTTAATAAAATTATCAGTGGAATAAAATAGTGGAATGAAAAAATATCCTGGAACATTCTGGAAAATACCTTGGAAAGAAAACTGAGACTCTGGTGAGATTTTAAAAAATGAGCTAAGAATATCTAACTGAAAACTTTTTTTTTTAAATCTTAGTCAACTGTTGATTGTTTTATCTTTATTTTTATCAAGAGAAATAAGTTACCACATTTCTTATTCACTTGACACTTTTAAATCAAAACATCTGTTTTAGACACTCAAAAGTAAAATAAATTAAAAATTTAGAATTTAGGGGCCTCCCTGGTGGTGCAAGAGGTTAAGGCACGGCACTATGAAGCTATGTGCAGTCACTGAAGCACGAGTTCAATCCCTGGCCAGGGAGCTAACCCATATGGTACAGTTGACCTCACCTGTGTCACCAGCTGCTCCCCTCAGCAGTATATTTCAGTCAATCTGCCTGTTTTGCTCCCCACTCTGTCTCTGGTGAATCATCTCACCCCCACACCTCTGGCCTGTATCTCAGTTCTTATATGCATAAACAAATCTTTAAAACAATTTAAAATTTAGGTTTAGATTTTGTAATCAGTCCAGAAAAATCAGTTTCTTGCTACAATGCTATTTTTAGTTTGACTTAAAGTCTTATTTTTTGAAAGAGCAATTAAAATGATTTACTCCTTTGTTAATACACATGTCCTGCCTTTGAGTGTTTAAATGAATGGTGAGTTTTATTTTGTAAACCAATTTTTTTATAAGTACTAATAAAGATAAACTTAAGAAATTGATTATTCTGCAACTACCTAACATTTCTTGAAACTTACAGCATTTTGATTTTGGCTCTTGTTAACCTTGCTAAGTACTTAATAAGGACTTTTATTAAACATTTCTGTATTGTGTTGTGCCTATACAGCTTGGCCTGAAAAAAAAAAAAGAAGTAAACAGCATATTTTAAATATTGTGAATGTAGAGAATAAAGATGACAGATAGATAGATACTAGGTGAATTTGTGTTACTACTTGTGAAGTACCCCTGCTTACTGATAAGATTTTGAATTTGAAAAGCTCTCTGAAGAAGGATTCTTGGCTAATTTAAAAATTTAATTTAGATTTGTGTCTTCACTAATCTTCAGTGTGGTAGATTTTTTTTCTTACTAGGTTCTCTTTTTTTCCAGATTTAGGGCTATTCTAAGGAGAAAAATGAAAATGTTTGATCATATATTCCATTTTAGCCGTATAAATACATACTATCATCTAATAATACCTCACATTTGTGGAAACTTTCAGGGATGTTTCCTGAAATCAAATTCCTACACAATAACTACCTTTTTTTAAATATGAAGTTGGAAAGCACAAGAATTGTTTTAACTCAATTAAAAGAGGGAAAATTGACATTTTAGGAATTCCTTAAGTCAGTTAAGTACAATAAGGCTTTCAGATTTGTCTGATTATTGAAAAATTTTTCTTCAAATATATGTGTATGTGCCTTGGTTTTTTGCATTGTATTTTAGTAGACAATTAAAATATGATTTTTCTATTAGAGTATGCTTTTTCTGATTTTGGTATAATTTATATCCTGAAATATACAAGTAGGTTTTTTAAATTTAAGAAATGTCTGGCTTCTTGGTATTTTGTAGTAAAGTACAATTTAGTTCATCAAACTAATTTAAGATTAAAAAAGATTAAGAATTCTCATATAGAAACTTGCACATGTTTTGGCCATAGCCAAGACACTATTATGTCTGTTGAGTCCTATGTTACCGATATCTCTTAACTGTGGAATTTTTTTTTAATTTAAAGATTTGTTTATTTATGCATACAAGAGCTGGGGTATAGGCCAGAGGTGTGTAGGGTGAGAGGATTCATCAGAGACAGAGTGGGGAGCAGAACAGGCAGATTGACTGCTGAGAACAGATAGGAGAGGTCTGCTGCACCTTGTTGGTTAGCTCCCTGGCTGGGCAAAGCTTCATAGTGTTGAGACTTAACCCCTTGCACCACTGGGAGGCCCTCTATAAACTGTGGAATCTTTTTTTTTTTTTTTTTAAAAAGATTTATTTATTTATGCACACAAGAGCTAGGGTACAGGCCAGGGTCCAGGGAGATGAGAGGATCCACCCGAGAGAGAGCAGGGAGCAGGACAGGCAGACTGACTGAAACACACTGCTGAGGGGAGCAGCGGGCACAGCAGGAGAGGTCTGCTGTGCCATGTGGGTCCCCTCCCTGGCCGGTGACAGGGATTCTGCAGTGGCTGCGGTCTGCCCCATAGTGCATTGCCCAACCCACTGCACCACCAGGGAGGCCCCTATTAACTGTGGAATCTTAAGATAGACATTTTTTTTTAAAGTAAGCATTTAAGAAGCCTTTAAGCTGTAAAATAGAATATATAAAGAGCATAAAACCTAAATGTACAGTATAAATAAATAATTAGAAAAGTGAAAATCTTATCACCACCCATGTAATAAGCACTTTAAGAAAAGCTGCAGAAACAGTCATGGTTTAGCTGGTGATGGTTTGGTGGGAGTTAGACTTTTGGGGATAAAATATGCTGAAAAGGGGCCTTCCCTGGTGGCGCAGTGGGTTGAGCAAAGCACTATGAAGCAAACCACAGCTACTGTAGCAGGAGTTCGATCCCTGCCGCCAGCTGGGGAGGTAACCCACAAGGTGCAGGCAGACCTCTCCTGCCTGACCTGCTGCTCCCCTCTGCAGTGTGTTTTAGTCAATCTGCCTGTTCTGCTCCCTGCTCTGTCTGGTGGATTCTCTCACCACCCCACACCTCTGGCCTGTACCCTAGGGCTTGTGTGCATAGATAAAGCTTTAAAAAAAAAAAATGCTGAAAAGTAACCTGAAAAATTACTAACCTTGAGGAGTTAGCATATATAGAAATGGAATCACCATTTTTAATTCTGTTATCAAAAAACAATTGGGAAAAATACTTTTCTAACATATAATATATTCCTTTAGTGATTTGAAATCTTGGTGCCTTATTAATGAATGTGAAATAAGAAAAAATATCGATTCCTATAAGAATAATGCCATTTTATATAAACTTATTCATTTTATTTCTGTTGTACCTTTTTGACAGGGTTCAGTGACTTGGTTTTTTAAAGGTTGTATTTTTGCATAGAAGAACTGGGGTGTAGGCCAGAGGTGTGTGTGTGTGGGTGGGTGTGTGTGTGAGAGGATTCACCAGAGATAGAGTGGGAAGCAGAATGGGTCGATTGACTGAAATACACTGAAGAGGAAAGCAGCAGGTGAGACAGGAGAGGCCTCTTGTGCCTGTGGTTAGCTCTGTGGCCGGGGAATGAACTCATACTACAGTGGCTGCCTGTAACTTCATAGTGCTGAGACTTAACTCCTTGGGCCACAAGGGAGGCCCCATTTCATAGTTTTTTGGTGCTATCAGTTATACAGTTAAGATTTAATCATCAGAATTTATCTTATTGGGTGATAAAATTAGTTGAAGTATTTAGGTTAAGATACTAGTTTAGGTATTACATACATGTACATACATGGGCACACATAGACACACATAATAACTTTAAGAAATGTTGATGACTCCATAAGTTTTGAATTTTTATTGGAAAATTTTTACTTCCTGAAGTAGCTACTAGTTTAAAAATATCATTTATTATGTTTAAGTTATAAAAGAATTGTTTATTGTAAAAAAAATTTAAAAATCAGTAGGCAGATTAAAATCTCCTGAAATCTTACCTACTGAAAGTAGCTACTGTTAACATTTTGTTTTTATCACTTTTGAGTGTTTATTCTAATGCTGATATGTATTCTTTTTACAAACTGAAATTGTACATTAATATTTTATAGCATCCTTGATTGTGAAGGGATTTTTTTTTGACAATGTAATTTTAAAAATTGACATACAGTATGATGTATGGATGTGCCATGTCTATTTACCATTCTTCTGTTGGTTTCAGACAGTTTGCATTTTTTGAATATTATAATTTGTTGATAACCCTTACACAATAACAATACCCACATCTGTCTGTGTTATTCCATTATAGTAAAATTCTAGAAGTAGAATTACTTAAAAAAAGAGAACATTTCAAAAGCTTTGGACACATACTTCTAATTTGTTCTTCAGAGATTTTTTTTAATGAGTTTTATTGAGAAATACTTCACATATCACATGTTTCACCCATTTAATTGTACAATGTGGTGTTTTTTCTTATATTCACAGAGGAGTAGTGGGCAAGACAGGAGAAGTTTGCTGTGCCATGTAGGTTAGCTCCCTGACCGGGGATTGAACTCATGAGGCTGGCCATAGCTTAATAGCACGGTGTCTTTAACCCCTGTGCCACCTGGAAGGTCCTAGTAAGAAAGATTTGCTTTTCTTTAACTGACCTTCACCTTGTTCTGTTTGTTTTAAGCCATTTAACAAAACACCTTTTTTTTAAAACTCAGTGGGCAGTGGACTGTAGGGCAAGAGTCAAGGAGACCTGAGTTCCTATCCCCACTGCGCCTCTTGCCATTAAGGCTTAATGTTCTGATCTTTGAGGTGCAGGTGAAAATTACTAGTTTTTGGAGTTAGGGGATCCAAATTAGAAGTACTAGTGTATACCTAGAACTATATCAGGCATAATAAATGACCTTTCATATATGAAAAATAACATGCAAAATGAACTAGCCTTCAGTTGCATATTTAATGCACAAAGATGAACTCAGTTCACCTAAACTCATTTTCGTACAAGGTAAAAGTTGATTGTTAACTAAAGCTTGAAGAGAACCTTTGCATGGTTAGATGGGTGTTTGTCAGTTGGTGAGGAAATTCATGCTGGTGCAAGTATGAACATGAAGTTAATTTTCCTGTCCAAATTTACTTTCACTCTTGTTATTACAGCAGCTTCATGGCCTTCCCTTCATTAAAGCTTACTGTTCTGAGTTAGCAAATGGGTGATAATACAAAATTTGAATTAATATTTTAAAGTTTCTTATGTTCCAACTTTTAATACTGATTTTGAAAACAATGTTGAATACACTTGAACCTGAAATGCTAAAGTAATAAATCTGATGAACCAAAGTATACAGGAAAGATAGCCTTAGCAAACTGTTTTAGATATTATGATAAATTATTTAATTATTTGTAATACTTTTTTTTTGGCTTTGCTATGGGGATGGGTAAGTAAAAATAAAATTTAAACATTTGCAAAATTTGAGACTCAATCTTAGTAACCAGTTTACTATAATGTTGGGGAAAGACGTAGGAAAATATGTGGATCAACATGTTTATTTACTAGATTTCATGGTGAGTGGAACAAGATGACTGTTTAAAATTACTTAGTTTATAGTAATTTTCAATATGAGCCAGTATCTTTGAAGTAAGGGATTGGAAAATAGTTTAATGTAAATTTTCTTCAAGTGGTAATACCATGTCTGTTGCTGGGTGTGGTAAAGAACAAAGTGAAGACATTTGAGGTTAAATCAAGTAGATAAGGGAAATGGGGTGTTTTACAAGTCGGTTTTGTATTGGTACAAGGCAGTTCAATAGTAATGTGGTTTAATCAGGAAAAAATAAGAACTACAAAGCAGTCTAAAATGTTGTATGACAGTAGAATCACAGTGAAGTGAAAATTGTGTGATAGTAAATAATGACAGGTTTTCTGGTAAAGTAAAATAAGATTTTTTAAAAAAAATTCATTAATTGGGTTTCATTTAAGTCACTTCCTAAAAAAGGTATTTTGTTTGTCCTTGACTGTCATCCTTAACACGTTCTTTTTTTTAAAAAAAAAAAGATTATTTATTTATGCATACAAGAGTTGGGGTACAGGCCAGAGGTGCAGGGTGTGAGAGGATTCACCAAAGACGGAGTTGGGGAGCAGAACAGGCAGATTAACTGAAATACACTTCTTAGGGGAGCAGCAGGTGAGACAGGAGAGGTCTGCTGCACCGTATGGGTTAGCTCCCTGGCAGGGGATTGAACATGTGGTTCAGTGGCTGCAGATTGCTTCATAGTGCTGAGACTTAACCCCTTGCACCACCAGGGAGGTGGTCTTAACACATTCTTAATGTGAAATTTTAGAAAATATTTGGACTGGAAACACGAGAGTTAAGTATATTGTATAGTAGTTTAGTTATACTTTAAAAAATAGTGTTGCTCTTCTCTGCCACACCTTGAGTATTTAGAGAAAATTTTGTAGAATGAAGCATGATAGTCATGCTGATTTTACCCCCTAAAGTTTTGTTTATATATATATGTAGTTGTGAATTTCATATAATTTTTGATAATGGAAATAATGAACATCTTTAATGTTAATATGACGCAGACTTTCAAGCTAACATTTTTCACAGTGAAAATCCAAATCATACTTTTATGAATTGATAACTAGGAATAATCAAAGCCGATTTTCCCATTGTTTGGGATTATTTCAGGTTATATGATTCTCCTGATTTTATATCCAATATGGGCTATAAACAAAAGCCCAAAGATCTCTTCAAAATTTATTCACCTCGGGCCCTCCCTGGTGGCCCCTCCCTGGTGGCGTAGTGGGTTAAGCAAACTGCAGCCACTGCAGCACAAGTTCGATCCCTGTTGCTGCGAGTTCCATCCCTGCTGCCGGCTGGGGAGATGACCCACATGGCGCAGGCAGACCTCTCCTGCCTGGCCCGCTGCTCCCCTCAGCAGTGTGTTTTGGTCCATCTGCCTGTTCTGTCTCCGCTCTGTCTGGTGGATTCTCTCACCTCCCCACACCTCTGGCCTGTACCCCAGTGCTTGTGTGCATAAATAAATGAATCTTAAAAAAAATTTATTCACCTAAATTAGAGGTAGAATGAGAATTAAAATTCAAATCTGATGGCTGTGAGACAATGGTCAGAGTACATTTTTGCTTGTCCCTACATTTACTGTAAACTCTTATTCTAGCATAAAGATGTGATTGTTAAAACCTTCTCTTAATGTCGTTCTTCATAGTACTACTGACTAATTTCTTTAAAAAGTTTATGATTGGGCCCCCCTTGTGGTGCAGTGGGTTAAGCAACTCACTGTGAAGCAAACCGTAGCCACTGCAGCAAGAGTTCGATCCCTGCTGCCGGCCAGGGAGGAGACCCACATGGTGCAGCAGACCTCTCCTGCTGTGCCGGCTGCAGCCCTCAGCAGTGTACTTCAGTTGATCTGCCTGTTCTGCTCCCCACTCTCTGTGGTGAATCCTTTCAGCCCCCCACACCTCTGGCCTGTACCCCAGTGCTTGTATGCATAAATAAATAAATCTTTATAAAAAAAAGTTTATGATTAACATTACTTTTATAAATGTTTAAAAAGCTGTTTTTGTTTAGGTTAAATTTGAAAAATAATTTACAACAGCAGTGCCTGAGATTTTTCTGTAATTATGGAAGTGCAGTATATCTGCTTTCCAATATGGTGGCCGTTAGCCACATGTGGATATTGAACATTTGAAATATGGCTAGAGTATCTGAGAACTAATTTTTAAATTTTGTTTAAATCATTTAAATTGAAATGACCACATGTGGCTAAAACAGATCTAGATATTTTTATTAAAGATTCATTTTTATTTATGCATGTAAGAACTGGGGTGTGGGCCAGAGGTGCAAGTGTTTGTTGTGTGTGAGAGGATTCAAGAGTGGGGAGCAAAACAGGCATCTACTGAAATACTCTGATAAGGGCAGCAGCTGGGAAGAAGGAGAGGTCTGCTGCACCAGGTAGTTTAACTCCCTGGCCAAGGATCGAGCTCATGTCACAGTGGCTAGTGATGCCTTGATAGCACCGAGACTTTAACTCCCTGTGCCACCAGGGAGACTCCAAATCTAAATATTTTTAATGAACAGAATTAGATAGAATTAAATAAAAGTGAACATATTTTCTATATTCTTTGTCTTATGATTACTTATTTGTTTTGTGAGATTGTGTCTAAAAATTTCATGATCTAAAATGTGTACTTAGTCAATAAATCCATTCATAGGAAACAACTTAGTAACAATTGTTTGAACACTAATGTAGTCTTTAAAATCATTTTAATGCAGTTATTAATAGATTGTAGACTGTTAATGAACAAACTGACTTCATTAGTAGTATTTTGGAATGGTTATGGTTAGATAATATTTAAAGCTTAAACTTTACATACATGGAATATGTGACAAAACAGTAAGTTTTCTTACTATAACCATACCTCAGAAGTCTCTGAATCAAAGAGAAATTGAAAGGAAGTCAAATGCATGCCTGATGATCATGTCTTCACTCTTTCTTTATGACTGATTCATGATTTTTATTCCATTTGTCCTTTTTTTAATAACAATCTATCCTCATATCCACTATATTACCCCATGTTGTAGTAGCTTATTACATCTGAAATTTTCTTGTTTGTGCTTTATATACCGGAATATTATTTTGTTGATTTTCCAGGACCCAGAACAGGTTCTGTTTATTTTCTTGTGTGTGAAAAACAACTACAAAATCCATTGTGACTCAGAGATTTTGGTTGTCAGAAATTGAAAATCTTAAATACATTGAGTATTTTAATAATAATAGACATTACTGTGTTGTACTTTGTAATAGATTTACTGCCATTTCCTTATTTGTATCACAGCTGTGATTAGAGTGAAAATAAACTTTAGAACATAGAAAGCAGCAGTGATTTTGCCAACAAAATGGGAACAAATCACTTCCATTTCGTCTGCATATGTAAAAGGTGGCAACAACACCCTACCAGCAATTACAATCTAATGGCTTTTTCTGGCTGTCTAGGGATAAATTGTAGGTCACATTAGCATATTTGTATCCATACATAGTACTATTTATGTTGTGATTGTGTAAGACTTCTTTAAAGTAGTATTTCTATTTCAAGTTACTCAAATTTTAGATTAAGGAATCTAAGGAATTCCCTTCCCTGTTATATGCTTTATAGGGATGTCTGTGGAACTGAAGAATACAGAATGGGTGTATGGAAATGCTTTCAGAGAAGGTTCTGTATTAGTTTCCTATTGTCTCTCTAACAAATGACATCTAATTTAGTGTCTTAAACACAACAAAATAAAAAATACAAATTTATTATCTTACAGTTCTGGATGTCAGAATTCCAGTGGGTGTTACTAGGCTAAAATAAAAGTATTAATTAGTAGGGCTGCATGCCTTTGGAGGCTCTAAGGGAGAATCTGTTTCCTTACCTTTTCTAACTTCTAGAGGCCAGCTATAATCCTTGGCTCATAGTTCTCTTGCTTTGTTTTCAAAGCCAGCTCTAACTCTTCTGTTTAAATTTGAGTTCATAATGATCTTTGTGATGACATTTAACCCATCTAGATAATACAGGATAATGTCTCCATTGCAAGATTTTACCATCTATAAAGTTCCTTTTGTTATAAAAAATAACAATAGCACAGATTCTAGGAATTAGGATGAAGGCATTTTGGTAGTGGTGGTAGTGGGGCATTATTTGGTCTATACAAGTTGAAAATGCTGACTTTGTTAGTTGTAAGTAGGGAGTTTTCGAGAGCAGCAAGCATCATTGCCTTTCTGAATTATTATAGACATGACAGAAAAGGGGTTTAATGGTCGGTGGCAGTGTAGAAAGCATGTCTATAGAAAGCAGGTTATGAAACAAGATTTCCTGGATTTGACTCCTAGTTCAACCACTTATTATGTGTGTCACCTGGAACAGCTGACTGATCTGTTTTTTGATTCCCTCATTTGTAAAATGGATATATTAATATCTACCTTATAGGGTTTTTCTGAGGATTAGATGAGATAGTACTTCTAAAGTACTTGGAACATCATGTAAGTGCTCTGTAAATGATACTGTTTTGCTTGAAGCATCTTTATATTTCACTTGAAATTTCAGAGATATTCTTATTTTTTAAATTTATTTATGCATACGAGAGCTGGGGTACAGGCCATAGGCCCAGGAGGTGAGAGGATTCACCAGAGGCAGAGTGGGGAGCAGAACAGGCAGATAGACTGAAACACGTTGCTGAGGGGAACTGTGGGTGAGACAGGAAAGGTCTGCCATGCCATGTGAGTCACCTTCCTGGCTGGGGATTGAACTGGTGCTGCAGTGGTTGCAGACAGCTTCTTAGTGCTGCAACTTAACCCACTGAGCCACCAGGGAGGCTTCTATTTTTTCTTTCAAAAATTAAAAATTCTGGGGGCCTCCCTGGTGGTGCAATGGGTTAAGCAACACGCTATGAAGCCGATGCAGCCACTGTAGCTCAAGTTTGATCCCTGCCTCCTGCTAGGGATGTAACCCACATGGTGTGGCAGACCTCTCCTGCCTGGCTCGCTGTTCCCCTCAGCTGTGTGTTTGGTTAATCTGCCTGTTCTGTTCCCTGTCTCTGGTGGATCCTCTCACCTCCCACACCTCTGGCCTGTACCCCAGTGCTTGTATGCATAAATAAATAAATCTTTAAAAAAATTAAAAATTTTATATGTTCATTATAAAACCTACATTTGGCAGTGTTTGGAGACTTTCGATTGTTAACTGCTGGTAGATGTTAGCTGGCATCTGGTGAGTAGAGGTCAGGATCCTGGTAAACATATTATAGTGCATGTGGTAGCCTATCATAACAAATTACCTGTCCCAAAATGTTAGTAGTGCTGAGGCTGAAAAATCTTGTTTGAGTATGAACTCATTGGTAAATGTATTGGTTCTTCAGTCTGATTATATATTTGAATTTTGGATCACCTTCAATAAATGGATTCCTTAAAATCCCTCTACTAAAGCCCAAACTTGATTTGGTAGCTCATACTTGGCTCTTGGGAAGTTTTAGTAGTTGTAGAGATCAGTATAACCAGAAGTTTGATGTCGTTACCAAAAAAAATTATACCTTTAGGTTATCTGAATAATTAGTGTATGAAATTGAAGCCCTGTTATGATCAATATTGTGGTCTGATTTTTGGGCTATGCTTTTAGTTGTATAACAGTCAAAAGACATTTTCTGTAGTCTTCATTACTTGGTTGGGAATGGAAAGTCAGTAAAACAACAGTTACAATTACCTTTTTTCCTTTTTGCCACCTTTATATTCACTTAACAGTGTTTTCTATTTACAGTACTAGGTGTTAAAGCTATGACATTGAGCAAAACATAAAAGTACCTAGTACCTTTGCTAGAATTAAAGTAATTTTATTTATTGATTGGTTTTTCTGTGAGTGAAGAATGCATTGCTACCCTTGATTTGGAAATCAATGATAATTATGAACCTCAGATAACTAAACATATTTGACAGTTCTCTGAAAGTTAACTTTACTTAAAGACACTTCAAATATAGCTTAGTATTCTAATGTGAATTGATTTTGTGTTTAGAACAGGTTCTAAGTCTATAAATGATTCAAAGAGAGGGAAGTAATTTTGTTAGATCATGTGTTATGTTCAATAGCAATAATATGACAGTTTCTCTTAATCCTACTGTTACAGGGCAACCCTAATATAAAATGGGTTTGCCTGACTGGGATCTCACCCATGCGCTGGAAAGGCACTTATAATGCCCCAACTGCAGGCACACACAACAAAGGTTAATAAAGGGTTTTATTTACAAGAAAAGGGGAAATAGCCTAGTGAATAACACAAGGAGAAGAGAGGGATAAAGATCTGTAAATGTCCTACCAGTTCCTCGGAGCTGGAACCCAGAACTGGAACCCAACTGCGTGCTGAGAGCTGGCTCCCAAGGAAAAAAGAGACCTCAAGGCCCACATGTCTGCTTTTATACTCAGCCTGGCTGCTTAACTCCACCCTCAGGTCTCAGTGATCTGCTCTTCGATAGTGACCTTATGGGATTTGTAGTTCTTGGATCTTGTAGTTCTGGAATGGAACCATAACAAATAGGATATGGGTCCATAACCTATTTGTGTAATCCATTCAGGAGGGTCTTTCCCCCCTAACACTACTAGTAGTTATTGCAGTTTTTAACACACTGATATAAGACAAAGCTCATATCATATTATAATTACTATTTTGGAAAATCTGAGACCTAGGATGTTAATAGAATTATTCAATTCATGGAAGTGAGCTTCATAGTAAATGTGTTTGTGTAAATGTTTAGTTGATTGGGGTAAGGAATTCTTGCAAGTTAACCAGTGACTCTTACTTGATGTGTTTATCTCCAGTATATAACAAAATACCTTCTAATTTCATTCTGATGAAAAAGATGATTGATAAAATTCCAAAAGATTATATACTAAACTTTTGAAAAAGTTTGAACATAATTAGGGTGTATTTCATTTTGTTGTTTTCCTCTTAATGACTTGATTACCTGCTACTAATTTGATTTTTATGTTAGGCATGTAAATAATTGTATCGCAGATACATTCTAGCTTTATTCACAACCTTTATTAGGAATGAAAAATCAAATTTGTATTGTTAGTTTTCAGTATATGCTGCTAACAAACAGCCTGTCACATTTTAATAATAATAGTTTTTAAAAATAGTTTCTAAATAGTTATTTAATCACTTAGTGATTGTTAGCATATATTAAGCTAATTTGTTAGTACAATCCTTTCAGCCTTTGGTGTAATACTGCCTTCTGTTTACAATTAATTTTTTTAAAAAGATTTTATTTATGCATATAAGAGCTGGGGTACAGGTCAGAGTCCAGGGAGGTGAGAGGATTCCCCAGAGACAGAGCGGGGAGCAGAACAGGCAGACTGACTGAAACACACTGCTGAGGGGAGCAGTGGGTGAGGCAGGAGAGGTCTTCTGCACCATGTGGGTCACCTCTCTGTCCAGTGGCAGGGATCGAAATCGCTGTAGTGGCTGAATATTTCTTTATAGTTCGTTGCTTAACCCATGTGCCACCAGGGAGGCCCGACAGTGTTTTTTTCTGTGTGTCAGATTCCAATAGAGAGAGGCTTGGGTCTGTGTCTAGGATATGAATCTGTTTCACTCTATATCCCTTTGCATCTACCTCACCTTTTAATTACTATAGCTCAGTAAGTATAAAGCTTTTTAAGCACACTCAACATGTACAAACCAGTAATTCTTTAAGTTAATATTGTAAACATTATTGTTTATATGCAAATGCTTTTTTGATTTAGAGTATTTTTTGAAACAATTTACATATCATATCCTGATATTCACCCTTTTAAAGTATACAATTTTGTGGTTTTTAATATATTCACAAAATTGGTCAGCCATCACCAGTAATTCCAGAATATATTCATATCACCCCTACTCCCCCCAAAGAGATTCTATGCCTGTTTAGCAGTCATCATTTCCCCTTCTTTTCAGTCCTTGACAGCCATTACTCTTTCTGAGTCTACAAATTTGCCTCTTCTGGACATTTCATGTAAATGGTTACACAGGGGTTAAGCACCACACTATAGCACGAGTTTGATCCCCGGCCAGGGAGGTGACCCATTTGGTGCAGCAGACCTCTCCAGCCTCACCCACAACTCCACTAAGTAATGATTTCAGTCAGTCTGCCTGTTCCCCAATCTATTTCTGGTGAATCCTCTCACCCCTCCCACACACCTCTGGCCTGTAGATTTTGTAAGAGAATATTACATAAATTAAGTAAAATTGATAGATTAGTAGGGAATGTGGTAGGAATATTACTGTGTCTTTAAGAAAACAGGACAAATATATTGTACCTTAATGGGAGAAAGAAGAGAAAAAATTCTCACTAATACTTATTTCTGTTTGTTTTTATTATTGAAACATCATTTTTCCCCTTCATTTATTGAACAGTAGGACCTATTTTATTCTTTTGTGTAGATGCATAATGAGTAAACATGCAGCAAATCCTGTTCTAAAATGATATTTTCTATTGCTCTAGCTTGAATTTATTTCATATAGTCTATTTTCATGTAATGAGACTTTCGATTAGGATGTGTATTGTCAGTATTTGTATGAGAATAATGGATAAGTGAGTAAAAATCATGTAAAAATATAAAAGGGATCTAGTCTTATCTGAATTATTTATGTTTTAAAGGAAGCAGATTTTCCATTTTAACCTAGAAATTAGTCAGCAGCTTAGAGTTTTTTCTAAAAGGTCACCTCGGAAAGTACCTTTAAGTCAAGATATCCAGATAAGGTTTACTAATATAGAACATTTAACATTCAAAAATGTTGTAAGCCCTTTGTATCAGTTGGAGAATTGATGTTTATTAGCATAATTGCTGAAGAATAGTTCAGAAAAAAATTTCCCCTAAATCATACATAGCATTAAACTTTCAAAAACAGCATCAATCAGAATGGTAGTAATCCCATTTAAATAGTTCAGGCATTTGACCAGCAGTCTTTCAAACTTTGTAATTTTGACATCCTCAAGTTTTTGTGAAAGCCATAAGGAAACTAAAAGTTTGTTAGGCACCAATAGAATCAATATCATTGTATGATGGCTTCAGAGTTTCAGAAGTCCAAGCATATGCGTTACCATGGGAATATAACAAATTGAGAGAAAATCCCTAAATTTCAGTCAGAAGTAATTGCTTCTGTATCAGTGCAAACTTTAAGAATGGTTCTAATTACCAACTTTATAACACTTGGGTGCCATTAAAACACTTAATTTTGTAAAATGGTAAATCTTATAATCTGATACAGTTTTTATTTCCTCAAATAATAAAGACAAAGGGAACAACAACTTCCATTTGTAATTTTGTTTGTATTACCTTGGCAAAAAAATACAAATAGGATTCAGTTTTTGGAAAGATTGACATTGACTTATGTAGTCACTTTACCGGAGTAAAGTGGCCTTTTGTCTATTAGATGCCAGCAATTCTAGCTGCTTTTAGTAAATATTGATAAACATTGTTGTTCATTTCCTTTTTGGTGCTATAGAGGCATAGACAAGTTCTTAGAACCAAATGTTTGATTTTTTTTACCCCATAAACTATAACCTTACCCCCAATTTTTTTCAAGTTAATATGTATAAAGACTTTCAAAAGGAGAGTATTGATTTTTAGTGTAATTTGTGTCCTAGTCATACTTAACACTGTTTGTATTTGATGATTTTTAAAGGTGTATGTTTAGGTTCTAAAATATTTATCTCTGACTTCCAAAAAGAACAAATTGCTTATAATTGTAAAATAGATCTAACATAATAAAATAGCTTAATCTCTATTCTTTTTTAGCATACATATTTATCACATTACTAACAGTTAAATAACTTTTAGATTTTGAAGGCCAAAATGGACAATAAAGAATTTATGACTTGCAATCAAAGACTCATACTGATCACATAATTAGGTTAAAATCTGACTTGAACACAGAACCTAAAAGAATGGGGCCTCTTTAAAAACCCTAATGGTAGAGGACCTCAGCATTCTTTTTATAGATAAGCATGTTTCTTCAAGTAATTCTGTAGTATTTTATAGAGCGTCTGGTTTCACTCTTACAAATCTATGTACTGAAAATAATGGACCATATTTTTAAAAAAGAAAATTAACCCATTTTCTTGATATTGATTTGGGGGAAAATGGTAAAATGAAGATGAAAAGCTCTCTTGATACTCTTATCTGAAATTTTCATGTTCTATCATTAAGTATTAGTCATGATTGGAAGGTGTTTTTTTGGGGGGGTTAAGAGTGGGGTTATATGTGTGTATTAAATCAATTTCAAATGGGATCTGATTTTTAAACTTAAGTGATTGGTACAAATTGTGTATTTGTGCATACATACATATATATATATATGATGGCTTTCTCTTGTTATATCTCCAACAGTGTTTACTTAAGCTGGCCTTTCTATACTACATTTCTATATTTTGTTCTAAAAGCAAAATGACACTCAGATTTTTCTGTGTTATGTTAAGACAGATGTTATGTGTCTTAAACATTTTAAAAAATATTTTACCACAGAAATCATCAAACAGTAAAATCACCAGGTTTTCAAGAGCCAGCATAGCTGGTTCATTACTGTACTCTGTCTGCATGCACTCTATTCCTGTTACTATAGAAACACATACAGACTGGATTTATCATAAACCTTGAGAAATGTCCTTGCAGCAGTTCACATAAGAAACATCTGGACTCCTTGTTTATCTTGGGGTAAAGGAAGACCACCCTCTTCCTCTGTGTTGTGGAAGTCATGTTATTTTCCACAGCTATAAAAATTCTCATGCTCACTTATCAAGTATGCTTTGTATTTCATTGTGATTATAATTAACTGCAATCGAGTTGGAAAGTAGATTAGTGTTCATAGTCAACTATGACTATGAAAATTATATTTTGAGAGCATCTACACTTTGAATTTTAGATCTGCAGTATCAATAAGGTTTTAAATATATATGCTTATGTAGCAGTTTTATATCCCTCTTGGATTAATAGACTCCTTAGAAGTTCATTTGACTTCTTGTCAGTCTCTTAGAACTTTAAATCTTAAGGGAAGTTTAACTCAGAACTGAAGACATTCTCAGTTTTGGTAAGTAAGCAGTCATCAGTCAGATTTTGCCAGGTACATTTCTGAAAGAGACTATAGCTACATTTATATTATATTCTCTATGTGAAGATCTTCGACCACTCTTTAAATAAAGCATTTCACTTACATGTAATAACTCCCTGATGTTTACACAGTTCAATTTAAAACATTCTTTAAACAACTCCTCTGATTGCTTTGGATTCTGGGAGCCTATCAATAAAGTTATTCCTGCTCTTGAAAATCAGATAAAGTTTGTTTCATGATTACGTCTAAAATGCATGCATAGGATATCTTAGAGGACAGTTGCTCACACTAGTCTGGAAGTTGTGACTGCTTCTTGGAAATTACTTTCTGAGTTCAAAAGATGGTTAAATTCAAGGAAAAAAGGGGTTTAAGAAGGCATTTATTTGGCTTAGGAGATAATACGTGTAAAGGCACAAAGGTGTGAGATTATATCATGTATGGTATTGCTCAGTGATTTAACATTATTAGCATACAAAAGTGAATTGAGATTGGAGATGTAGACTTGGGTCTCATGATAGACCTTCTAGTAACTATTGAAGGATTTTAATTAGGAGAGTGATATGATTGGATTTGCAAATAAAAAGGGATGTATTTAAGGGGTAGTTGGGTGTGGAAACAAATAGACAATTCATATGACATCTTAGAACTACTCTAATTCCAGAGTAACTGAATAATGATACATGTATAAATAATTTTAATGTATAGTGAAATATAAAGTTTCCTCTTATTGAGAAGAGACTAGTGTTAAGCATAGAAAAATAATTATATACAGAGTAACATGTAATTTTGTAATAGGTAGAATCTGGCAATGTATATGGCCTAACCAAGGGAACTGCACATTTTAAGAATTTGTTATAAGTAATTTAAATTGTGCGTGTGACATATGAGTATTTCATTGATATTTATGGCCTCAAGCTGTTCATCTGAAACATGATTCCTTTTTTTCCTGTGTAGCTACAGTTTGGCTTAAGGATTCCATAAACTTTTGTTATCATTTCCCTCTTTAATAGATAAAAAACTAGGAGCCCTAAAGCTTTAGTTGGTAATTTTCTGTCTTAAAACTGTTTATGGATAGCTTTAATGTAATCAAGAACAAAGTATTTATTAATTTGTCTTTATTTAAAAAGACCTAGAAACATTAACTAGAGGACAAATTTGTCATAAATTGTTTGCATATGTTTTATTTCCTTGGAAGTACATATTAGAATGTTGGAAAGACTAGTGCCATTATTTAGTCTCCCATCAAATTGTTTACTTCTGTCAGTGGGTCTGGGGAGATGTGATGAGTGAAAATGCTGTGGAACAGAGTTACCTGGGTTTGAATCCTATATTTACTAGATGTGTGATTATGGGCAAGTTATTTAATCATGCTGACGTTCATTTTTCATTTGTAAAGTGGTAGTAGTAATAGAATTTCCTCAAATGGGTGTTATGAGAAGTAAAATATAGTGAAAAATGTGAAGCATTTAGGATACTATTGACACAATCTTCAGATGTTAACCATTATTATTACTACCTTTTGTAAGAAAAAAAAATTATACCATCTTTTTCAGGAATTTTTAAAGGACAGATGTGTGAGAATTTTTGGTGTCCTAAATTGTGGTTTCAAAATTAGTGGGTGAAAACCACTTAGCTTCCACATCCTGCTTGTCTTTCCTGCCCTAAGTGCCTCCCTCTTTGCCCAGTGAATATTGTTCTTTCTTCTCTAAATGTCTGTTACAGTTGTAATGGTAACACAGTCTAATTCTTAATCACCTTCTGTTTTATGTTACTTTTGTTTACTATAATTTTGAGTCTTGCTTATAAAATCTTATCTTACTGAAGAGACTATAAATGCCTTAAGGTCAGAGATCAGGCTTTTCACAGGTCTGTGTGCCCAATATTGCACTGAATGATGATGATAACTAACAAGTATTGAGTTTCTAACTATACTGTAGTCTTCTCTTATCCATGGTTTTGCTTTCTGCAGTTTCAGTTACCCATAGTCAACACCAGAAAATATTGTGTACAATTGGTTGTAAAGGAGACTACATTCATATGCCTTTTATCATAGTATATTGTTCTGACTGTTTTATTTTATTGCTAGTTATTAATCTCTTACTGTGTTTAACTTGCAAATTTAACTTTATCATAGGTATGTAGTTTTAGGGGAAAAAACAGCATATGTAGTGGTTTAATACTAGCTGGATTCAGACATCCACTAGGAATCTTGGAACATATCTCCTGTAGATAAGGGGGGACTCCTATATTTCAGGCACTGTCTGAACTACTACTGATGGATTAACTCTTTAATTCTTAGAATAATGAGGTAGATGATTATGAGTATCCATAGTACCTGGATAAGCAAACTGAGCTTTAATGAGATTTGGCTGCCTAAATTCACAGAACTAAAAAAGCCTTTGTCTGGGTTTTGAACATAGCAGCTTGATTCTGAGCCTATACTCTCTGCCTGAGTTCATTAACTCAGTAAGGTCTCAAACATTTTTATCAATCTGTGTCTGCTATTTGAATGTTGGCTAACAGACTCCAGTACATATAATTAAAGTACATCATTATGCAAAGGAATTTATAGTCCCAAATGTCTTGTAAAAATTATCAAAACTGATTTCTTGGTTGCAATCGTGTATTATTTGGAGTATAATATAAAAAAAAACGCTATTTGCTCTTAGACTTTCTAGAAATTAACACAGTAGACCATTTAGTATATTTGGTCAGAATATGGTATCACATTATAATGCAGACTTTTTCCATCTTAGTAAGTTTTTCCTTTTCAGTACTTAAAAATTTTTTGAACCTTTAGGAAAGTTGATAAACATTAGTCAATATATCTGGATAAACCAGTTAACATTTTGCCTCCTTTGTTTTGCTAGATATATCTACTTTTTAAATCCTGAATTTGAATGTTATGGATCCTATGGCACTATTTTTAAAGATTTATTTTTATTTTGTGTACAAGAACTGGGGTGTAGGCCAGAGGTGCATTGGGGTGAGAGAATTCACCAGACAGGGGAGTGGGAGAGAGATGGAAAGCAGAACAGGCCAATTTACTGATTACATTGCTGAGGGAAGAAGCGGGAGAGACAGAAGAGGTCTGCTGTGAATGGTGCAGTGGCTGGCGTTAGCTTGATAGTATTGAGACTTTAACTCCTGCCCCTCTAGGGAGGCTCCAGATCATATGACATTTTAAATATTTCAGCATAGCTCTCCGAGGAATAAGGACATTTTCTTAAGAATATACAAAGGGCACATAATACTCTTGAAAATAAATAGCTCTATTGTTTAATAGCTGGTTCATATCTAAATAATTGTCTTCAAAATATGTTTCTTACCTGTGTGTATATGCCTAAATCCAGGATTTAATCAAAGTTCATTCATTATGTTGGGTTATCTTCGAAAATCTACTATAGCCTTTCTACCTTTTGTATGTTGATAATCGGTTTTGTGAGGAGAGAGCTAGGCCAGTGAGAGACTCTTACATTATGGATTTTTTTCCTCATTTTGAGATTCTTTTACACATTGGAAGAATACTTAAGAGATGATGTGTTAATGAGTCACATCATAGGGTGTATAATACCAGGTTGTTTTGCTTTTAGTAATGTGATGTTTAATCACTTTTTTAAAATGGTAACTCCCAGATTGCTCTATTTTATATATTTCTGTTTGCAATTAATACGTAATCTGTGGAGTAATGAATATTTAAATTATAATTTCACTTCTCTCAATTTTTCTCACAAACCCTTAGTGGGTGTGTCATCATTTTCTGGAATGTGAAAACATAAGGATATTCTTTGTTAAATGTATTTTGCAAATTTTTTTTCATACTTGTAACTTAGCATTTTTCTTTTCATTCCTCCTCCACCCCATGCTTTTTGTTTTCTTAACTTTGTCTTTTGAAGAGTGAAAGTTTTTAACTTTGAAATCCGTTTTATCAATTTTTTTTCATGGTTCATTATATTTGTGCGCTGTTTTAAGAATTTGCCTAACCCAGTGGTGTATTCCCTCCTCCCCAGTGTTTTATTCTAGGAGTTTTATAATTTAACTTTGATATTAGCTTTATGAACTAATTTACTTTTTATACATTATGTATAATATAGAGTAAGGATTGAGGTTCACTTTTTCCCCATACATATACTAAGTCAGTTTTTTTAACCCCATTTAACTACTGTCCTTTCCCCTTGGATTACCTCAGCATCTTCATGGACAGTCAGTCAGTTGATCATATAACTCTGTCAGTTTTTTTGTTTTATTTTTTGCTTTATTTGGTTTATTTTTATTATAGTGAGCATGATGCATTTTTAGCAAATAGGTAATTAGTGCATGAGTGAAGTTAATGTTGCAGGGTAACAACCCACATATATGTCAGGTAAATGGAGGCAGTATACTGTTATAAGCCCTTTGATGATAGGGACTCTTTCATATATTTATGTTGAATGTCCAGCATTGAGTTATGACATAAATGGCCCTTGCACTTAAATAGAGCATACAGTGGGGTGAGGAAGACAAACAATAAGAACACAAACACATTTGTATAACACATTATTTAAATGCTTGCAAAAATAAAAAAGGGTTAATGAAGAAGCTGATCAGGGAACCTCAGAAGGCCTCTGGGGTATTAGAGTGTTAAGGTAGTGAAATTCCTGATTGCAAAATTGAATTTGGCACATTTGGAAAACTGAAAAGGGAATATGTCAAGAGGGCAATGGTGCAGTAGGGAATGCTAGTAGATCACTTTGGAAATGTAAACTTGAGGCCTGGCCATGCGGGAACATTCTGGGTATGAGAATTAGTTTGGATTCTATTCGAGTGCAATGGGAAGGCATAGAGGTTTTGTTCTTTTTATTTATTCTAGCAACCATGACAGCCAACATCTCGATCAATACATTTTAACTATTAACCCAGAAACCATCCTTATATCCCCCTATCAGGTTCTCCCCTCTTCACAAAAAGCAAGTATTTATTATTTTAATGGCTATCTCCAAAGATTTATTTTTAACTTTATCCTGTTTTCGAATCTCATATAAATGAAAACACACTGTATATGCTGCTTGAATGGAATCCTGTCTGACTCCTTTCACTCAGAATGACACTTGTGAGAGTCATCCTCATTGTTGAATGTAGCAGTAGTTCATTTGCCTTGCTTTACTTTGAGAAGGATACTTATATGATTGGATTTGTTTTTAAAAGGTGGCTGAAGTTATATGAAAAAATAGATTTTAGAGAGATGAGAAGAAGCAAATGAGACTGGGAAGGTAGCTATAGCATACACTACGTTAAGAGCTTGGACTAGTATAAAAAACAGAAGAGATGAAATGAGATAGACAAATATGAGATATAGTTTGGAGATAAAACTACTCAGGATTTGCTGCTATATTGGATAAGAGTAGCAATGAGGGAAAGAATGTATCATCATGCTTCCCAGGAATCTGACTTGAGCAACTAAGAGGAGGAGGTTTCATTATTTTTTTCATAGGAGGACGTGTAGAAAGACACATTTAAGTAGAATAAAAATTAAGAATTCATATTAGGTATTTTAAGATGCTTGTGAGAGATGAAAGAAGCTATCAGTCAGGTATTTGGATTATAGATATGGAACATATGTGGGAAATATGGATTGTTTGCATATCATAAAGTATTTGCCATATAAAGAGCACTGTACTGGAATTAGAAGAAAGAGTTTCACCATTTTTTAAAAAAGATTTTATTTATGCATACAAGAGCTGGGGTGTAGAGGCCTGCCTGGAAGAGCAAGGGTTAAGTCTCAGCACTATGAAGCTATCAGCAGCCACTGCAGCAGGAGTTCAATTCCCCACCACCACCACCACTACCCCAAATCTCCCTCCCCTCCCCAGAGGTGAACCACATGGCACAGTAGACCCTGCTCCTGTCTCAACTGCTGTTCCCCTCAGTAGTGTATTTCAGTAGATCTGCCTGCTCTGCTCCCCACTCTGTCTCTGGTGACTCCTCACCTCCGGCAACTCTGGCCTGTAACCCAATTCTTATATGCATAAATAAATAAATCTTTAAAAAAAAAAGCTGGGGTATGGGGGGAGCAGTGAGTGGATTCACCAGAGACAGAGTAGGGAGCAGAACAGGCAGATGAACTGAAATACACTGCTGAGGAGAGCAGCAGATGAGGCAGGAGAGGTCTGCTGCGCCATGTGGGTCACTCCCTGGCCAGGTGATCCGAACTCCTGCTACAGTGGCTGTGTATAGCTGCACAGTGCTGAGACTTAACCCCCTTGCACCACGAAGTCTTGAATTTCACTATTTTATTCAACTTCTGTTGGTTTTGTGATTAAGGGCTAATTGATTCTTTTTGAACTCTATTCTCATCAATTTGTGAATACTATTTATTTTTATTTATTTTTTTAAAGATTTATTTATTTATGCATACAAGCACTGGGGTACAGGCCAGAGGTGTGGGGGGGGGGTGAGAGGATTCACCACAGAGAGCGGGGAGCAGAACAGGCAGATCAACGGAAGTACACTGCTGAGGGGAGCAGTGGGTGAGGCAGGAGAGGTCTGCTGCACCATGTGGGTCCCCTCCCTGGCTGGTGGCAGGGATCGAACTCATGCTGCAGTGGCTGTGGTTTGCTTCATAGTATGTTGCATAACCCACTGCGCCACCAGGGAGGCCCTGTGAATACTATTTATTATGGGATTAAACAAAGCATTAATATATGAGTGAGGTCATATCTTACAGATATTTGACCCAATGAATGCTCACAAAAATTTGTTCATGCACATATAATTTGGGTTAGTAGGAAAAAAATGAGAATTAGAAAGACATGGAAGGGAGTTGGTATAATATGGAACTTTAGAGTTTCTCAGTATGGGAATAGACTTCATCTAACTCTATAGGAAGACGTTAGTGGCAAAAATATTTAGAAAATCAGTTTTCACAGTTCAGATTAAGGTACTGAGGGTCTGGCCTGATGTGGATATAGAGATCAAAGAAAAAGTGAAAGATGTCAAAGGAAAAACTAAGATTTTTTTAGTGACTAATTTGAGTGGGAAAAATCAGTCATTCAGAGCCTTAGGCTTCTAGTCTGGGAAGCTAGAAAAATAGTGGAAGCTGTGATAAATCTGGGATAATCTGAAAGGAAAACTCATTTAGAGAAAGGGTAGTGGATTTAGTTTTGAACATATGACTTTTAGGTTGTATTTCAGCATATGTGTGGTTGTCTCTGGGGAGTTGGATATTCTGTGCCAGTGAGATATTACAGAAAAGAGCATAAGATTAGAAGTCAAGAGATTGATACTTTTTTGGGTTTAATCACCAGTTAGTTCTGTAGTCTTAAGATTTCTGCTTCTTAGGGCCTCCCCGGTGGCGCAGTGGGTTAAGGAACGCACTATGGGGCAGGCCTCAGCCACTGCAGCACGAGTTCGATCCCTGCTGCCGGCCAGGGAGGGGACCCACATGGCGCAGCAGACCTCTCCTACTGTGCCCGCTGCTCCCCTC
>JAGFMF010011796.1:3361164-3373775 GCA_019455555.1 Galemys pyrenaicus | reverse complement strand
CGGCCAGGGAGGGGACCCACATGGCACAGCAGACCTCTCCTGCCTCACCCACTGCTCCCCTCAGCAGTGTACTTCCGTTGATCTGCCTGTTCTGCTCCCCACTCTGGCTCTAGTGAATCCTTTCACCTCTCTGGACTCTGACCTGTACCCCAGCTCTTATATGCATAAATAAATAAATCTTTAAAAAAAATAAAATAAAATGGAACATTTGGTTCTAGAAGTAGGGAAGAGAAGAAGAGGAGGGGAAGTACCAAACATGTTAAAACTTTGTGTTTAGAAATAAATCAGAAATCTTAGTCTCTGAATTCATATGTCTGAAAAGCCCTGTAGACTGTAATTTGGGAGACTATTCTGGAAGCTGATCTTTTATAGAACAGTTATGAGGAACCAAAACCACAGGTTGCATATTGTCCAATATTAGTATTTAACTTGCCTTCAAATTGAAAATTAAAAGGACTTTTGAATTCTATCAGTATAGTTGCCCATGGATGTTTACATAATTTTAGAACATATCCTTCTTGTGTCTGTGAGCTATACATTTTTACAAAGTGTCAAATTAGGGTAATGATTCATTCTTAAACTGTATATAAAGAAATAATCATTCTTAACATTTATCCAGATTATCGATATGGTAAGTTGGTTAGGATCACAGATTCTGAAACCAGACTGCCTGGATTGATTCCCAGCTCTGTTAATTAATGACTGGCTTGTGCACCTGAGCAAGTCATTTAGTTTCTCAATGCCTCTATTCCTATCTGTATTGGGAATTAGTATTTATCAGAAGGCTGTTGGGAGGACTAAATGTTTTACTGTGTGTAAAACATTTAGATTGGTTCTGGGCATATACCAAGCACCTTTTAAGTGTTAGTGCTGGTTATTATGGAATAGTTAGTTGTTATTTTTGCAGCAACCAAGAAATAAAGTACATGAACAAGAGAAAGTAATCCTGGGCTTCCCTGGTGGCGTAGGGGTTAAAATCTCAGTGCTATCAATCTATGACCAGCCACTGAAGCATGAGTTGTTCTTTGCATGTCAGGGAGCTAACCCACATGGCTCAGCAGACCTCTCTTGTCTTGCCTGCTTCTTCCCTCAGCAGTGTATTTCAGTGGATCTGCTTGTTCTTTTTTTTTTTTTTTAAAGATTTATTTATTTATGCATACAAGAGCTGGGGTACAGGTCAGAGTCACAGGAGGTGAGAGGATTCACCAGACAGAATGGGGAGCAGAACAGGCAGACTGATTGAAACACACTGCTGCGGGCAGCAGTGCCTCAGCGGAGGCGGGAGAGGTCTGCTGCGCCATGTGGGTCCCCTCCCTGGCCGGCAGCAAGGATCAAACTTGTGCTGCAGTTTGCCTCATGGTGTGTTGCTTAACCCGCTGCGCCACCAGGGAGGCCCACGGATCTGCTTGTTCTACACACCACTCTGTCTCTGGTAAATCCTCTCACCTCCTTTGTACCTCTGGCCTATACCCCAGTTCTTGAATGCATTAAAAAAAAAAAAAACTTAAAAAAGAAAAAAGTAATCCTAAAACTGAGAGCTGAGTGAAGTAGAGGTGGAATAAGGGTAAAGAGCATAGACTTTTAATTTAGAAATACTTAGATTCAAAATATTAATTTTACCTCCTTTTGTTTTGAGGTTTTAGCAAGTCAGCTAACCCACTCAGTTTCTTTAACCTCTCGACTAGGAGTCACAGTATCTATCTTGCAACATTATTATGAGGAATCAATGAGATAATATAAAAGTTCTTGTCCAGAGTAGATGCGTAAAAAATTAGAGTGCTCTTTACTCCCATACGCCAGTGCCCCTTCCTCTACTATAGAGCAGTATGGGCAAGTTTGATTTTCCTGTGTTTTCTCATATTCATTTGTTTGCAATTTTAGAACTTCTAAAATTCTTTCCATTTGCTAACAGCAAAATGAACAGCAGCTTTTTAATTGGCTACACCTTAAAAAGGATATTGTGAATTTTTTCCCCCCTCTTCCTTTGCTATTTTGGTTTGCTTTGTTGTTAGGTAAATTCCACTAAAACCAAGATGGTAGACAGTCATACAATTGAACTGAATTACAGCCTCAGAATGCTTTTTCACAATATTTTCCAGACAGCTGCAAACTGTTTATCAGACTTGCTACAATAGTGAACTCCTCTCTGCTTTAGAGTTTCCTAGAAGAAATGTTTGTGGAATTATCAAAATAGTATCTGGACTGTTCCTTAATCCTGTCTCAAGATGTGCACTTGCCACATTTAGCAGAGTGGTTTTAGACTATCTTCTATATGCTTATCTATTTTATAACATTGTTATAAATGTGGACATCTTCAGATAACTTCTAGAAGAGGTGACATATTTATAGGAGTATAATGGTTAACCTAATCAGAATGTATGTATTGGAATCAGCTGGAGTGTGGTCTTAAATATTCATCTGAGATTTATTGAATAAGATTCATCAAGAAATAGACCTTAACATGTACATTTTGTAAAAGTACCCCAGATAAGCTGCTACTCATAGCATTCATTAAAAACAACTAAATGCTAGCAGAGTATATCAGGCTTCCTATTGGGTTGAATGTAAATTGATACAGTACTGCCTGTTGAACAATTTTACTATGTCTATCAAAAAGTTCAAATATGTCCTAGAGGCCTAGAGGAAAAAAGTGTGTGTATATATATGAGCAAAGATGTTGTTTCCAGAAAGCATCCTATAGGCCTATGTATATCTCAGACAATTATGGGCAATTGAATTAGTACACAAATAGTTAAATATCTTTTGGTAGTTGTCACAGTTGTTTAATTTGCATCCATTTAAAGAATAAAGTATACATGAAAATTTTCTTTACATGACAATGTAGAAAGATATGATGATGTATTGTTAAGTTGAATGAAAAAATCTGAATTAACTTTGTTTCTTAAATTTTATATGTACATGTATAAAGACTTCGATGAATACCCACCAAAGTGTTTACAGTGATTATCCATGATATAAAGTGTGGGAAGAAAGGAAAGGGACAGGAATTGGCCGTTTTTACTTTTGTATTTAAAATATTTGCAGTAACCTTTTATTCTCATAATGACGAAAAACTTCAGTACGAAACAGTGATTTGGAGGAAACTTGTATGAAACCTAGTTTTTTATTGTCAGAAAGCTACTTATTTTGCAAATGCCAGGGTTTTTTTTTTTTTTTAAAGATTTATTTATTTATGCACACAAGAGCGGATATAAAGGTGAGAGGTGGGGGTGATGAGAGTATCCACCAGGGAGCAGAACAGGCAGACTGACTGAAACACACTGCTGAGGGGAGCAGCAGGTGAGGCAGGAGAGGTCTGCTGTGCCATGCGGGTCCACTCCCTGGCTGAGGGCAGGGATAGAACTCGTGCTGCAGAGGCTGTGGTTTGTTTCATAGTGTGTTGCTTAACCCACTGCGCCACCAAGGGAGGCCCAAATGTCAGTTTTTATTTTTTTTTAAAGATTTATTTATTTATGCATACAAGCACTGGGGTACAGGCCAGAGGTGTAGGGGGTGAGAGGATTCACCACAGAGAGCGGGGAGCAGAACAGGCAGATCAACAGAAGCACACTGCTGAGGGGAGCAGCGGGCACAGCAGGAGAGGTCTGCTGCGCCATGTGGGTCCCCCCCTGGCCGGCAGCAGGGATCGAACTCGTGCTGTAGTGGCTGCTGTTTGCTTCATAGTGCATTGCTTAACTCAAATGTCAGTTTTTAAACTGAAATTTATCATTCTAACTTGGGAAACAAAGGAATGTTAAAACTATTTTGCATATTTGCAAGGAAGATAAATATTACTAAAGTTATCAACAAAATTATAATTTTGAATAGATAAGCATTTATGATAAAAAGTATTTGCCCTGTGTCAAAATTGTATTGGCTAGCTGTTTTAGATAGATTGATGTGTGTGCATATTGATACGAAAATTGGATTCATAATATTTCAGTTTAATCCTTTTTCAGTTGATTAACCTTTAGCCTATGAGGGTATTAATACCTTTTAATCTCCTCTTTTAAAACTTTAGGCCCGATGAGAGAAAGGGAAAGTTAAGGATGCTGGAGCAGAACAATGGATTTCTCTTTCTCTTTCATGCAAGGGATCATGGGAAACACAATTCAGCAACCACCTCAACTCATTGACTCCGCCAATATCCGTCAGGAGGATGCCTTTGATAACAACAGTGACATTGTTGAAGATGGTGGCCAAACACCGTATGAAGCTACCTTGCAGCAAGGCTTTCAGTACCCACCTACAACAGAAGATCTTCCTCCGCTCACAAATGGCTATCCACCTTCAATCAACATGTATGAAACTCAAACCAAATACCAGTCATATAATCAGTATCCCAATGGGTCAGCCAATGGCTATGGTGCAGTTAGAAACTTTAGCCCCACTGACTATTACCATTCAGAAATTCCAAACACAAGACCACATGAAATGCTGGAAAAACCGTCTCCTCCACAGCCACCACCTCCTCCTTCGGTACCACAAACTGTGATTCCAAAGAAGACTGGCTCACCTGAAATTAAACTAAAAATAACCAAAACTATCCAGAATGGCAGGGAATTGTTTGAGTCTTCTCTTTGTGGAGACCTTTTAAATGAAGTACAGGCAAGTGAGCACACAAAGTCAAAGCATGAAAGCAGAAAAGAAAAGAGGAAAAAAAGCAACAAGCATGAGTCATCCAGATCTGAAGAGCGCAAGTCACACAAAATCCCCAAATTAGAACCAGAGGAACAAAATGTAAGTTGAAACATCTTTTTGAAAAATTTTGTAATATTTCAAATTTACTGGAAGTTCAAGTGATATTTTTCACTTTTTATCTTGTCTAATATAAGTATTTCTGATAACTTCTAATCCTACTGAGGAGCTTATGTTATAGGTACTGAGTAAATATTTGTTGAATGAATGGACATCTGTAGAATGAAGAGATGTTTTTAAAACATGTGACACTAAGGATTTTGCTTGTTTCTTTCACCTAATAACCTCACTTATAATAAACACATTTCTGAAGAATGAAAAGGAAAGGCCAAGGAAAGGTAGTTAATAGTACCCAGGTTTTCATTATTTCAGAATAACTTTTGCCAGTAGAGCAGTTTTACCACTCATTGCTAATGTGTTTGCTGCAAAAAATTTTGAAGTAATAGAGGAATTTTTTTTCCAGTTAGAGTTAATATTTACTGATTAAAACTTCCGTTTTTGTAAGTCATCCTTCATAGGTAATTTAAGATGTATGCTGCTAAATTTTTTAACATCTAAGGTTTCAGTATACATTTTTATCATTATAATTATTATGTGACAGATTAATTCTAGCATGAATGATACATGACATGAATTAAAGATGTTTCCCAGACATTGGAACAAAATTATTTGGGACAAAACATATATGTTTGTATGTACATATTTTTGTCTGTATGACAGTTGTGACTTTTATATCTGGTATGCTTGAATAATATATTCAAAGAAATGTTTACTTATTAGCTTTTCCTTGGTGTCAGGGTTACAATGCTTTGTATAGCGTAATTGTGATTTTTTCCCCCCCTGGAGTAAAGCACAATGGTGGTTCTACATTTAGACAAGTCCCACTTTGTTATTTTGATAGGTTTCCTCATTTTTCTATAGTTTTCTTATTCAATTAACAAGCATAAATTTAATTAACAAGACTAGCTGCTGTGTGGTAGACCTAAGAATTAACAGTAGAACAGTGAGTATGGAAAGCTGTGGGGAGGTTCCTCAGAACACTAAAAATGGATCAGCTATATAATCCAGTGATTTTGCTCCCAGTGGACACAAAAACACTAATTTGAAAGGAAATCTGCACTCCTGTGTTTATTGCAGCACTGTTTACAATAGCCAAGATATAGGAACAACCCAAATACCCCAAATAGATGGATTAAAAATTTGTGACATATATTTATACAATGGAATATTACTCAGCAATCAACAAAGACAAATTCATGCAATTGGTGGCAACATGGATGGAGTTGGAAGGGATTTGTTTCTGAAATTATTAAGAAGGAAAATGTAAATATTGATGGTCTCACTTATATGTGGAATATAGAGAAATCAAATAATGGGTCAAGAAAAAGTCAAAACTAGCAAGCTGACTAGAACTGAAATATTACAGCAAAGGAAGAAGGGGGCAAAACAGGGGAGGGATGAACACAAGGGCATATGGTGATGGTTCATGGGTGATATGGTGGTGGGAGAGTGTGGGGGACTACAATGATGTGAGAAAAAATAAAAAAATGAATTTGGTATAATAAAAAAATGTATATTTTAGCAGTGGGTGAAAAATAAAGAGGCTAGTATACAAGATTCTTATGTATAGAAGAGTAACCAGAAAATACTTACACATACATGTATGTATAAAAGTTCATACAGTAATGAATGTTATTTAGAAAATAAAACTGGGTAATAAGATAAAAGTAATCAGGTACTCTTAGTTATACTGGTGTCTTAGTTTATCCATCTGTAAAACTAAGACTTTGGAAATGATTTTTGAGATGCCTTTTAATTTCTTACACATACATAATATTTTATGCCAGTTGTTAGGCAGATAAATGAAAAGAGAGAAATTAACTTTTTGCACATCAGAGATATTCACTGCAGCAATTCTTTCCATAGACCTGTGATACACTCTGGCCCTTAGAAATCACAAAATGCATGCACCTGAATTTGGTGTTAGCTTAGTTTCTGAGTACTGTCTTGCTGACCCATCTTGCTTTTGCTCAAGAGAATCTGATAAATAGGGAATATCCAATTTTCTTATTAGACTAGACTTTTGCCTTTATTGATGAAGTTAGTTTATATATATATATCTTAAAATAGAAATAGAACTGGAAAAAATTAGGTAAGAGAGACTGTGTACTCTTTGTGTATCCGTTCTGCTTTTTTTGAATCTAGGAAAAAATTCAGTAGTCATTTTGTAATGAGATTTTAAAGTCAGTTCTGTCTTTGCTGGATATTTGCTATGCCTGTTACTTAAACCTTCAGTTTGCAGGGGAAAATCTTGATTTTTTTTTTCTTCTTTCTCTTCTTCCTGCCTTCCCCTTCCTCCATCCTCCATTCTGTTTCACTGAAGTCCTCCCCCTAAATCCCCCATCCTTTGCTCCATCTTTTTCTTTCAAAGTGAACAACTAAGAACTTTAAAGCTAGACCCCCCAAGTCTCTTCCTTGTTAATGTCATACTTCTGCTAATCCAGAAAAGTAACAATGTATATATATTAATTTTGTGTACTTTTAAAATTGTTTTTAAAAATTAAATATTTATTTATGCATGTAAGAGCTGGGGTACAGGCCAGAGTCCAGGGAGGTGAGAGGATCCACTAGAGACAGAGTAAGAAGCAGAACAGGCAGACTGACAAACACACTGCTTAGGGGAGCAGTGGGCGAGGCAGGAGAGGTCTGCTGCGCCATGTGGGTCCCCTCCCTGGCCAGTGGCAGGGATCAAACTAATGCTACAGTGGCTGCGGTTTGCTTCACAGTGCATGCTTAACCCACTGTGCCACCAAGGAGGCCCTTAAAATCGTTTTTAATTGGATTTCCTTAACTTGAACATCTATTTTGCATTCTTCAGGATGATTTTTTTCAAAGTTTTAATTTTTGATATCCTTTATCTCCTGCCACTAGGGTTCTAAGTTGTTGTTTAGCATTAAACTATGCTATGTGAGTGAGAGCACTATGACAGTGAAAAAGGAATTCTAGTAAGTCCTGATGTTACTGGATAACTCCTCTCCTGCAGATACCTTAGAGAAGCATCTGTGTGATGGTCGTAGAGAATTGTGTACCCAGAAAAAAATTTTAAATTATTGTTCTCAAGCTGGATTCGTGTGTATTGTGTGTGTGTGTAAAGCCCAATTAGATTATGTTTTGAGTAAACAAAAATCTCATCTAAAATAACACACTTCAAGATTTTACTCACTACTTTTTTTCTTTGTAGTTGGGTATTCCAATTCTGAGCTCCTTGGCCTTTTAAAGAGTGGCTATTATTTGGAACAACCTAAGTATAACTCCTCAACAATGAAATGTGTCCAAACATCTAGTCAGCAGGAGACCTGAAATCACTATTGAAATTGTATATTTTATTAAGCTGTGCTAGCTGTTTTTCCTCTCACTAAATTAGAAACATGTGGAAATGTTTCTGCATTTCTTCCTCCTTGGCAGGTGTAATGCCTCAGGCATGTGAGGGTAGGCCCTATTCAAACATTGGTCTTCCATGAGCACCTCAGCAGGCTTATCCACTTGGTCTCATTAACTCTTAGTTTGCTATTTTCATTTATAGCTGGTTTGGTGCTATTAGTATATGGTTCTCAAGTCTCAAAGAATTTTTTCTTAAAAAAATTCTTAGGAACTGTTCACATGCAAATGTTCTTTTTGTACATATTTTTTAGTTTTTAAGATTATAAACTTAATTATGCTGGAAGTAAAAGATGCATGAACAATTTATTGTCTTTAAAATTTTCTTAATACTACAAATGTTGATACAAGTTTTCAGTTCTTTTAGAGAGTATGATTCTGCTTAATATTGTGGAAGGACTTGAAAGTGTTAAAAATTTGCATATTCATCTTAATAAATCTCTAGGTTTTAATAAAAGTACTAGAGTAAAGCTTGTTTTTAATTGTTATTTTTTATTATGGTATAATGTGCATATGAAAATAGTTCTGGGTATACAGCATCATCATTATATTTGTATATTATAAAACGTAGACCAAATTTTTTTAAGGAAATATTCAGGATAATGTAATTTTAACTGGTTTCAACTTTTTTTTCCTGTTTAAGAAACTTCCTATGATTCTCTCCTGGAATAGTGGTCTTTCCATGTGGAATCTATTAAAAATGTAAAAAAGTAGTGTATTCTCATAAAATCATAAGTTTAACATTCAAACGAATCAAACACTTAAGAAGAACTAACTCACTGTCATCTTTCTTGCTGTTTTCTCTCTGTAAAGCAACACTATTAGTGTCAAAAAAGGTATCTTCTGTTCTTGATTTTAATCTCTTTTAAGCTTGTCCTATTCAAAGAAAATGGATTTTATATCCAGATGTATTTTATCTGTTGGTAATTTTTGATCATTAGTTTTCTTGATGCTTAAAAGCATTTAACTTTTGTTGACCGTTTTCATTTTCCTTTCTTAAATTGGTATTTCTAATACTATGTTAGCTCTAATATTTCCTTCTTAACCTTACTTTTGAGTTCAAGTCATAGATTTAATATGCCTTCTGATATTTCTGTTTTGCATACACATTAACACATGTTACAATTTTACTTAATTAACTAGCAGAATTTACTAATGTATTCATTACAACATCCCTATTTGACTTTCCCCCCCTTTTTAAATAGTCTTAAAAATTTAGAGTAAATCTTGGGTTTCTTTCCCTTATTTTTTTTTTCCTTTTAAAGTGACTATGTAAAAAAATCAGTTCTATGAAAGTGATTTTAACAGTATTTCAAGCCAGCCTGAAAGGAATGCCAACAATCTGAAATAAACTGAAAATTTAAATTAAAAAAAAAAAAATGTGTGAACAACAAAAAGGTTTTGGAGAAAATTCTGTGTTTAGTCCAGAAAGGGAAAAATTGTTAGTGGGTTTCAGTTTAATTCCTATAATAGTAGGATTCTATTGTTTATAAAGATTAGTCACCACTTACCTATCTACCCCAAAAAGAATTATAGAGATCCTTTACACCCAAAATCATGAAGATTGACTGTGAGGGGGAGGGTGACTTGTTTTCTTGGCTGCAAATGTGCTTCCTTGAGTGGTCCTGTTTTCTTGCTGTAGCGTGAAAATGAGAAGCTGAAGTGAAGGCTTAAACTACATCTGTAGACTAAAATGAAGCTACCAAGTGTGAACATTTCTAAACTGCTTTTTTATTACAGTGTGATCAAGAGAAAGAATTTCATTTGAACACAGATTTTCTTTTTCTTGCTCACTGAACGTGTCTTATCAGATTAGGTATTCATGATGCTATCACAGATGCATCTGACATCTAATTTTGTGCCCATCAGTAAGTTGCTGCTACTTTTTTTCATCCAGGATGTTTCTAATCTCAGTAACCTAATTAAACATTCTGTTTCCCCTCTTGCCTTTCCAAAATATTTTCCACAGAACTACTAGCAATCTTTCAAATATACAAATCAATATGTATTACCCCCTCTGCCTAACTCTTCAGTGACTTTTATTGCATCTAAGATAAAACACTTGAACATGGCTTACAAGGCCCTTGTAATGTAGCCTGCCTCTCCACTCTCACCTTATAACCTTGTTCCTTTTGGGTGGTTAAGTCAGTTGTAATGTCTTCTTGAATTTTCTGCCTTTTTAACCTTAGAATTCTTCCATATGCCATTCCTTCTTTCTGGGATGTGATTTCCCCCAATTTTGACTGCATTAACTCTTCTTCCTTTGATTCTCAAATTGTAATTTGTTTTCTCAGACACCTTTCCTGTATATCTAAATATAAACACACACCTTTATTTCATATATTTACATTGTGAAAATCTATATATGGGTTTACTTAATGTCTGTTTTTTCTTCTACCCAAACTAAGCTATTTGAGGTCAAGAATCCCGTCAACTTGTTTCACCATTGTCATAGGTATAGGTACTGTTGAATGATTGATACTCAGGGTTTGGACTATTCATTTGGCTCATTATTTCCTAACAGGTACCTTTTAACAATTTACTTAATAAAACTTTGTTTTTATGAGAGTCCTAAATTAATTGAATGAAAATTTTCAATAACCTCTAGAATGAGCCATTTTTTTAGTGGAATAAGCCCTAATTTAATGGATATACACTTTTCTTTAAGCCATCTAAATTAAATTTTTGGGGGGCAAGTAAGAAAACTTTTTATTTTAAATTATATTTAAAATATTTTAAATTATAGAAATACTTTCCATCTATATAGAAAATGCACAATACAAAAAGATAGAAGATTTCCTTCAATATTTTCTAATTTTGGCCTTCCTGGTGGTGCAGAGATTAAGTCTCAGTGTTATCCAGCTATCACCAGCTACTGCAGCATGAGTTGGATCCCCCGTGAGGGAGCTAATCCACATGGCACAGCAGACCTCTCCTATCTCACCCATTACTCTCCTCAGCAGTGTATTCAGTAGGTTCACCTGTTTTGCTCCCCACTCTGTCTCTGGTGAATCCTCTCAACACCTGGACCTCTGGCCTACACCCCAGTTCTTCTGTGCATAAATAAATACAATCTTTAAAAAATAAATATATTTGTAATTTCATTACCTAAAGGTAAAACTACTCATCAGTTTGATATACAACATATCAAATATTTTCAAGGCATATATATAGGCTTTTAATATTAGAAAAAACAGCAAAAATTGATAGGCATGTAGATTACTTACATGAAATAATACTGTGGTTACCATAGCTCTGCTTAGGTTTTCTCATTTTGTATATATCTATAGAATAGGTTCCTAAAATACTGTATTCAAGAATGTACATTGTTTGAATTTTTTTCAAGTTATGTTTATTGCGGTAAAGTTGATTTTGATCGTTGCAATACAAAATACTGTTATTTTTCATGTAATTTTATATGTATATTCTATCTAGTTATAATTTAATTCTGCATTTTTAGACATCTAAACTGTTTTTAACATTTGTTCTTATCAAGAGTACTAGTATGCATATCCTCATTCTTAAATATTTGTTATATTTCTTATAAGTGGATATACTGGGTCACAGTCTGAAAATTCAAAACTTTTATACATATTACTTTATGGAAAAGTTTCAAATTATATCTTAGTAGCAATCTCAGAATACCTGATTTCCTGACTCTGATAGATGTTTTTTAAAAAAAGCAACAGTTTAATTTGAAATTAGATTTGAAAGTAATAAGAGATGAGAGGTATAGCAATGGTGTGGAATGAAAAATTAATGCTAATACATAGCATCAAGTACTGTATAAATTATATTCTTACTCCTTATGTTAGTTAACAAATGTCTTCTATTGTCTTTGCTCTTTAGTTTTCTTTGAATCTTTTTGTATATGTCACTATCCTTTGATTTGCTGGCATTTTATTCTTTTCACCTAGGGACCAAATGAGAGGATTGACACTGTATCAGAAAAGCCAAGAGAAGATCCAATAGTAAAAGAGGAAACCCCAGTGAGTTGCTTTCTTGAATATTCTCTGACCAAATATGATGTAAGAAGGTGAAAGCAGAGTGATTAGATTACAGAATATTATTACAGTACTTTGTGCATAGTTTCTTTTCTAAAATGTCTCTGCTGATGAAGTTTTATGACTGTTTCCTATAGGTTCAGCCAGTATTATCTTCTGTCCCAACAACAGAAGTGTCTGCTGGTGTTAGGTTCCAGGTTGGCGATCTTGTTTGGTCTAAAGTGGGAACCTATCCTTGGTGGCCTTGTATGGTTTCAAGTGATCCCCAGCTTGAGGTTCATACCAAAATTAACACAAGAGGTAAGCAAAAGTAAAAGATTGGAAAAAAATAAAACTGTATCTTAAATATTGCACTCCAAAATATCTATATCAGTTTTTTTTTTTTAAAGATTTATTTATTTATGCATACAAGCACTGGGGTACAGGCCAGAGGTGTAGGGGGTGAGAGGATTCACCACAGAGAGCGGGGAG
>JAGFMF010011796.1:3335515-3361114 GCA_019455555.1 Galemys pyrenaicus | reverse complement strand
GGGGAGCAGCGGGACAGCAGGAGAGGTCTGCTGCACCATGTGGGCCCCGTGGGCACCCCCCCCCCCCCGGCCGGCAGCAGGGATCGAACTCGTGCTGCAGTGGCTGCGATTTGCTTCGTAGTGTGTTCCTTAACCCATTGTGCCACCAGGGGAGGCCCTCTATATCAGTTTTTAATATCAGTGAAATAATTATGGTCATCTTATCTGACAGAAAGCTCTACAACTGATATAATCCTTGTTTTCTATGGTAATAGAAATATTTTTATCCTTTGTTTTATCCTTTCATACTTTTTTTAAAGACTAATCTGATTTACCTTTCATAAGAATTCTTAAAGCACACAGATAAGTAATTAGATGTCTTAGATGAGCTTAATAGACATTTCAGCTAACCCTTCTTTAAGCATTTTAATTTCACCGTTGACGCCTATGAATAGTAATTTTTTACCAAGATTGGTGCTTTTCATTCTGATAAATTTTGCAGAATGATTTTTTTCCATCCACCCCATTTTTGAATCTGTACATTTACTGTGACATCCTTATGAATTCAATATGACGTGGACATATAGCTTGAACCTAGCTGTATAGCATAGAACCCTACCTTAGGAATGTTAATAAAAATTAAGAAAAGATGTTCAAACATTTCTCTATTCCTTTTCCTGGATTTGACCCAACATGTGGATTAGATTCCTGAAATTCTAGCATTTGGAATGGATTTGCTTAGTAGCCAAAGGAAGATTTGAGCTTAGAATTTATTTTTGGATATTTACTTTGTGAACTCAGTCTTGTTATGCATTGAGTTTCCTTATTGTTTGTGACATTTTTGCTCCTTGCTTTTATTCCTCCTTTAAACTTGGTATCGCTTGGTCCCTGTTCACTATTATGAGGAGAAGACATATCTAATTCAGTCTGGCAAGTCAGATTTGTGACAGAATCAGCCTTCTCTCTAACTTTTGTGCTACATAGCCAAGAGACTGCCTTGGTATAGAGGCAATCATCTTGTCTCAATCTCAAGAAATCTTATTATATAACTACCAGTATTAAAGTGAAAGTAATCAAATTCATCCAGTCACAATTTACAGAGGTTGGGGGAGAGACAGTCCTAGTGCCTTTAGTTGTATCCTAAGTGTGTTAGGCTGGTAATATCTGAAGTATCTTGCAAATTTAATAATCTGATTTTATGAATGGGAGAATAAAGGAATAAGGATTTCCCAAAAGGACCTACCCTTCTTAAATAAAGCAATTCATGTCCCTCTCTGGGCCTCCAGTACATTTTAAGATGCTAAGTCATGTGAGAGTTGTGGCTCTTCAGTTCTCTAATTCTCTCACCTTAGAAAAGCATCCCTTTGAGAGTATATAAAGAGTTTCATGTGTAATTACTTTATGAAAACCTCCTCATTTTAGTTTTTTTTAAAAAATGGGATACAAATGAAAGCACAATTTCACCTCATTTACATTTCAAAGAAAGTATTTAAATTTAATTTTATGAAATAATTGGTCAGCTATGTACTAGGCAGTCTCCTTCCTTAGTGCTGAAAACCTGAATTTGTATTATTGAGGAAACAAGAAATCTGACAATTTAGGTCAAAATGCATATTCTGACATTTAAATTTATGTTTCTGCAGTAGTTTTTTTTAAATCTCTTTATATATATTTTACATCAGGTGTAGTCCTGTGGACTTTCCACCACCAGTTCACCCATGCACCATCACCTTAGTCCTTTGTGCTCTTCCCACTCTCATTTTGCTCCCTTTCTCCTCCTCCCCTGTAGAATCTCTGATTTATAGTTGCCTGTTTATTTTTGTTTTGTTTCGTTGTATGTTTTTAATTTTTTTTTTATTCTCCCCTCACCCCCTGATCCCCTATTTGGTTCCCTCATAGTTTTTTTAAAATAATAGTTTCTTTGATTTATATACCACATAATAAACCCTTTTAAAATGTGCAGTTCAGCAATTTTTAAATACATTTACTTTTCTGTCTCTGTAGATCTGCCTTTTCTGGAGGCTTCATATAAATGGAATCATACAATGTATGACTTTTTTCACTTAGTATAATGTTTTAGAGGTTCAGCCATGTTGCATCATGTGTCAGTCCTTTATCTCTTTTTATTGCTATTAATACTCCACTGTTTGTCAAGTGGGAGTTTCAAGAGAATTAGCTTTCTGGAAACCAAGAAAGCAGGACAAAACTTTATTGATTGCATTATGCACATGATGCCTGTGAAGCCTTTTGTGTTGCTTACTATCGAAACTGCTTTGTAAACTATCTTGGTTACATATAGTCATCATTGATTTACATATTATTGTCAACATTGTTATTGGTCAGATTCTTTGCATTGGAAATGTATAACAGTTTTCACACAGAGATATAGTTTTTTGTAAGAATATCTTTAAAATGTTTTAATTATGTCTATCTTAAGTTGTATTTCCTTGTTTAAGACTTATAAATTTAAGAATTAAAATGCTTTTCTGTTAATAAAAAAAAATATGGTCAAAAGCAAAAGCTGCCCACATATATAATTACTACACATATATAATTACTATTAAATTACTACACATGTATAATTACTATTAAAAGTTTGAGAATAATCCTTTTCTCTATGCATATTGTAATTAATAGAAAATGAAGCATTTCTGAGAGTTTTATAATTTTAATCCTAATATAAAGATTTATTTTTATGTATTTATGCCTACAAGAACTTGGAGTGTAGGCCAGCGGTATGGGGGGTGTGTGTGTGAGAGGATTCATCAGAGACAGAGTCGGGAGCAGAATAAGTAGATCTACTGAAGTACACTGCTGAGGGGAGAAGCAGATGAAACAGGAGAGGTCTGCTGTGCCATGTGGGTCTCCTCCCTGGCTAGGGATGGAAGTTAGGCTGCAGTGGGTGGTGATAGCTTGATAGTGCTGATATTTCAACAGGGAGGCCCCTAATATATATATATTTTTTAAGTTTAAAGATAGATGTTTTATCTGTACATTATTTTCCTTACTTAAAAATATTTCCTCAACATTTTTAGAAATTTATTTTTCAGAAACAGATGTACTTGTTTTTCAGTCTTTCACAAATAAGTGTTTTTATTTCACTCTTATTTTATAGTTTTTCAACAAGCAGGAAACAAAGTACTAACAAAGGAAAATTGCTTGATATTTTTTCTCTGTAATGAACGACCTAATGTTGGAAGAGATTGAAAATAAAGGTTAAAATGAGATTTTGTTCTGTTTCAATTTTTTTAAGATTGTATTTATTTATGCATACAAGAGGGTGGGGTACAGACCAGAGGTGGGGGTGGGGGTGGGGGCGGGGTGAGAGGATTCACCAAAGACAGAGTGGGGAGCAGAAGAGGCAGATCTACTGAAATTCACTGCTGAGGGGAGCAGTGAGCGAGGCAGGAGAGGTCTGCTGCACCATGTGGGTCACCTCCCTGGCTGGTCATGGAACTCTGCACTGCAGTGGCTGCAGAAGCTCCACAGTGCAGTGCTCAACCCCTTGCACCCATCCCCTGGGAGGCCCTCTGTTTCAATTTTTAAACTACATTTTAGCATTCTTTGGAATTACCTTCTTGCTTCTGAATAAATAATTTTGACTTTTGGAAGCACATTATATTTTGTTATTTTAACACTACTACTTGTACCCACTATTCTATCTCACATACTTAACTATTTGTTTAAGTTGTATTTCTGGGTTTTTTCCCTCAAAACCCTTGAACTTTTGACAAGTTATCTTTGATTAACTATAAGCAAATTTGTACTTGGCTCTTCTCAGATTAGATAATATGAAAATCTGAGATGGGTTTGTGTTTTTTCTTATAGGCTATTTTGTATACGAAATTTTAATCTAATTTAAAAATAGTTTCTTAATTTCTCATTATAATAAAATGGAATTTTTCCAGTTCTAGATATGACCAATGTCAGACATAGTTACTCCAACTTAGACCTATACCCATCTTTTTCTAGTCCAGATCTGCTTGCTGCCTTTCTCTTACTACTTGGATTATCTTGGATTCCCCAAAAAGACTAATTTCTGTTATTTCTCTGTTGACCTGAGATGTTTTCTGTAAGGCAGCATTTTTCCAACCATCTTTGGTAAAGGGCCAGTTTTTTCCCTTTCATTTTCAGTTCATAATGGACTAATACTTCTGCAAAATATAATAAAATCAACTACTAGAAAAATGAAAGACTTCCCCTCTAAAAAAAGACCAAAAAAGAAAAACCCACATAGTACAAAATCCCTGATCATATATCTAGATGTCTTGGCAATGTCAAATTATAGTCTAAATGCTTCCCCTTCTGTGCTTATTATGTCATATACTGACTTGTTCTGGGAACTACAGTATCAGGATCATAATACTCTATAGCAACATTTCTTAAATGTTTTGTTCACAGGACCCACTTTACTCTTAAAATTTGAGGGCTTTAAAAATTTTGCTTACGTGGATTATATCTACTGATATTTATTTTATCTAAGAAATTAAAATTAAATTTAAGAATATTTACTAGTTTACTATTTATTTTTAAATTGTTGTCATTGTGGTTTTATGGAAAATAACAGGTTTCCTAACCAAAATATTAATAAAAAGAATGGTACTTCACATTTTTGCAACTCTCTTTAATATAGGGCTTAAATGGAGACAGTAGATTCTTGTATCTGCTTCTTTGTTCAGTCTATTATGATTCATTGTTTCAGTTGAAGTATATGAAGATAATCTGACCTGACACAGATATGTCCTTGGAAAAAGAAAGACTATTTTAATGACCATTTTAGACAATGGTAGATTTTTCAATGATATCACACTAAAATTCAACAATCGATGAGTTAGTTGCAATATGGAATCTGAAATCATATCAGTAAAATTTTTTTTTTAAAGATTTATTTATTTATGTATATAAGTACTGGGGTACAGGCCAGAGTTGTGGGGGGTGAGAGGATTCACCACAGACAGAGCAGGGATCAGAACAGGCAGATCAACTGAAGTACACTGCTGAGGGCAGCAGCGGGCACAGCAGGAGAGGTCCGCCGCGCCATGTGGGTCCCCTCCCTGGCAGGCAGCAGGGATCGAACTCGTGCTGCAGCGGCTGCTTTAACCCACTGCGCCACCAGGGAGGCCCCATATCAGTAAAATTTTTGTACTGTTACATTAAAATCCATTAGTTCTCTTGCATTTGATCTTTTTTACCTTTGAAACATTGCACATTGGCTGTTTAAAAAATACTGGTTTGCTAAGACATTCAATGTTTACCTTTGTAACACTGCACACTGTCTGTTTAAAAAATATTGGTTTGCTAAGTTATTCATATCTTCCAAACATTGATGTTGACACATTCCTTTATAGATAATTTTTAAAAATCACTTCAGTTAATATCACAGCTTAATCATAAGATTCTTTCATTATTGAGAAGTTAAAAGACTCATAGGGGTAGATACTAGTTTTTCCAAAATTCTAATTTTTGCTTGGAAGATCAAAGTTCATTACTAGCAACAAATGCTGTCAGTTGTTTTCCTTGAAGTGACAGGGTTGCTTTGTTCCTTTTTCTTTTTTTTGAGAAAATACTGTCAAATGCCCAAGTTCAGGTAACCATAGTTTTTCTGTCACTAATTCTTTCCAATAACCCATTTGTGTTCCCCTAAAAGTGGCCAATTCACTTGCAACTTCTACAATGACACAAGTACTTTTCCTCAAGATAACCATCATACAATACTTTGGCATACAAAGGGCTTAATACATATTTCCCATTTTGTCACACAGACATATATGTGTTCAAGGGTTAAGATTCAATAAATTTTTACTGCATCATGGATATAACATTTTGGAAAAAAAAAACAAAACCTGTCAGTTTATGGCTGCCAAGAATATGGTACTAGTGTGATTTGGTTTCTTTATTGCCACTCTTGTGGTAAGATGCCTGTACTTATACCCATCATTGCTCTTCCAGTGTTAAAAGTGCAAATGGCAACATAGTAAAAGGGGCAAATAACACCTTGGTATTATTATGAAGATAGTTTGCCCTCATAGCATCCATGAAAGAGTCTCAGAGACCTCTCCTCTATCTGTAGGTCCGTATATTGTACTACTACATAGCTAGAAAAGCAATAATCAGCAGTTGTCTTTTAAAAGTCCAAGAAAATTATTATATATTTTTCAAAGCAAACGTTATTTATATCCAGATTTGCTTGCAAAAAGGTTTGAGGTAATGGCCTCCCTGGTGGCGCAGTGGGTTAAGCAACGTACTGTGAGGCAAACTGCAGCCACTGCGGCACAAGTTCGATCCCTGCCGCCAGCTGGGAAGGTGACCCACATGCGCAGCAGACCTCTCCTGCCTCGCCCACTGCTCTCCTCAGCAGTGTGTTTCAGTTAATCTGCCTGTTCTATTCCCCGCTCTGTCTCAGGTGAATTTTCTCACCCTCCCCCACGTCTAGCCTGTACCCCAGTTCTTGTATGCATAAATAAATAAGTCTTTAAAAAAAAGGTTTGGGGCAAGGAAAAATAAATTATATAACCAAGATAACAAAATTTGATAATTAGAATTTCTGATTTTCTTAAAATTAATTTTAATCATTTGAGATTTTTACAGTTTAGTTCTCTAATTGGTAGTTATTGTATTAAATCTTTGGACAACCCAAATGTAAGTTTTAATAGCAGTAATACTGGAGAGTTTGGGTAAGGTTCATATTTTCAGCAGAGTGTATGTAGATGTTTATGTTCTGAAATGGTTAATGAGAGTTTTTACTTTCAGGTGCCCGGGAGTATCATGTCCAGTTTTTTAGCAATCAGCCAGAGAGGGCATGGGTTCATGAAAAGCGGGTACGAGAATATAAAGGTCATAAACAGTATGAGGAGTTACTGGCTGAAGCAACCAAACAAGCCAGCAATCATTCTGAGAAACAAAAGGTAACTGACAGTTTACTAATATTATCACTCAAATGGGATTGAATGTAATCTTTTGGAACTTTTCATATTTGAATTCAGACAGTTGTTAAGAATGATGTGTTAACTCCTTGAAGTTCAGTTTTAATAATTTATTGTGTCATATAAACAAAATTATAGTACTATTGAAAACTATAACCTTAATACAACATTGATTCTATTTTGATCTGGTAGATCTAGTGAAATGTAGGTTTTGCCTTAGATTTCCCCCTCATTTCATCACTTTCCATAATTCCCTTTTATTCTCATTTAGCAAAATTATTTGATGAGAGTAAAGTTTTAAGAAACATTTCGTAACACAGGCACTATTCTAAATGATTAATTTTAATTCATTTAGTCTTCATAACATAAATGAGATAGATACTATTACTTGTGTTTGCACAGATGAAGAAATTGTTACCCAGAAAGCTTAAGTAACTGGTTCAATCAAGGCCGCACAAGTGATGGAACCACGAAATATGTTTGATATGGTAGTGGGTATTTTAATATTTTGACTGGAATTTTTGGTGTGTTTGAGATTTTTAATCACCTGATTTAGCATGAGTCTCTTGTGATTCAGAACTTTGTCACATGCTAAATTTTGTCATAAAGGGGTTGATTACTTTTATCAGGTTTAATCTTTCACAGATTTATATATCAGTATTCAACATACAGCTAAAGAAACCATCTTATGGCTTCATTAGCTGATTTCTGCATACCTGAGCCTATAATATAGCCCCTGGATAATCCTAATTGCTTTATTTAAAGTTTCCTTATTTATCTTGCCTATTCAAAGTCATCTGATGAACTGTGGACAGAGACCTATAGAAACTGTGATTCTGTGTATATATAGCTATATATTTTTTTTCTCACACATTTATGCTTTTCTGTATTGTGAGCTTTCAGTTGTTCCTTAGCCTCTTTTCTGTTCATGCTGTCTCCGCATTATGACACAAACTAGCAGCACAGCTTACAATGCTGGCTTCTACCATTTAGCTTTGTTGTCTTCTAAAGCACAGTGAGCTTTAGGTTAGCATTTTTAATGTTAGTGTTTTATTGGCTGCCAAAAGTAATTTCTGTAATCTTCTTTTTGCCCTCATTATTGCTAGCTTTTTCATGAACATGATGTGAGATGGGTGACTCTCTCTTTGAGGGGCTTGTTCAGCAGAATGATCCACAAAAGAGGATTTATAGAAGAGTAGGCCTGCAATTCATCTAATAGTGATTTGTCAGAGTTATGGAGCTAGAACATTTCATTTATTTAACTGAAGAACCTGAAGACAGTTATGTATACCTGAAAAGATTACATGGGAATTGCTAATTGACTTAGCTGTACCTATTGGATTAAAGCATGTCTGATTGTGCTGATTTTTTTGTTTTTTTTTAAGATTCGGAAACCCCGACCTCAGAGAGAACGTGCTCAATGGGATATAGGTATTGCTCATGCCGAGAAAGCACTGAAAATGACCCGAGAGGAAAGGATAGAACAATATACTTTTATCTACATTGATAAACAGCCAGAGGAGGCTTTATCCCAAGCAAAAAAGAATGTTGGCTCCAAAGCTGAAGTTAAAAAACCTCGAAGACCAAGATCAGTGCTGAATACTCAGCCAGAACAGACCAATGCAGGTGAGGTACCCTCCTCATTATCAAGTACTGAAAATCGGAGACATAGCCAGAGGCGGCATACAAGTGTGGAAGAAGAAGAAGCACCTCCTGTTAAAATTGCCTGGAAAACAGCAGCAGCAAGGAAATCCTTACCAGCTTCTATTACAATGCACAAAGGGAGCCTGGATTTGCAGAAATGTAACATGTCTCCAGTTGTGAAAATTGAACAAGTGTTTGCTCTTCAGAATGCTACAGGAGATGGGAAATTTATTGACCAATTTGTTTATTCAACAAAGGTACCTCTTTTTTTCATGAAATTTTTTGGGGGACGATATTTAATAGGTACACAATCTTGGCATTTAAGCAAAAAAGAAGTAACACAAAATTATGTAGCCTTTGTATCCACTGCCTTAAAAATGTACAGTAAGTTTACTCTGTTTCATATAGGGCAAAAAACATGGGCAAAGGGCTATGTTTTGGGTTTTTGGTTTTTTCTTTTTTCCTCTTTTGTAATATCGCCATCTGTACTATATTAATCTTGAGCTGTGAGCCAAAAATTGAGCTCAGGTTCCTAAAGTTGTGGAAAAAAACTGGTCACTTTGGCTATTTCTAGTTTGTATGGTTAGTTTTTCTTAGTTGCAAAGTGTGCTTCTTGTGAAATCATCTTTGTCTGTTCCTGATGATCTGATTGATTGTACTACTAGTTTTGTTAGGCCCATGTTGACATTGGATATCTAAATGCATTTTAGAGAAATAACAGAATTGTGTTCTATAGTAGTTAAATACAGTGATAACTTGGAAAGGGTGAAAATAGCTTCTTCAGAGTACCTTCATCAGTCCCAGGTTTCCATTATGGCCTTTTATACTTTAGCCTGAAGATTTTAAAATTCTTCCCTAGCATTTGTAATATTTATTTCATATATCTCTGCACTAGCCTCCCAACCCAAATCATAATTTTGGGTTTGTAAATTCAATTTAGTGGAATCTTGTGGATGTGTACTTCTAAAGATTTCAGTATCTTATTTCCTAACATAGTCATATATACATTAAAATAATGACGTATGCCTCATTAATGATATATTTTCCTAGAGAAAAGTGTAAGCACCCTTTGTTAGACTGTTTCTGCTGATCAGTTCAACCGATTGCAGTAAGGTTAAGCTACTTAGAAAAATTTTAAGTTACAAAACCCACTTGGGGGTGGGGCGCCTCCCTGGGGGCACAGGGGTTAAAGTCTCAGTGCTGTTAAGCTATTGCCATCCACTGTGGTCTGAGTTCGATTCCCAGCCAGGATGCTAACCCACATGGCACAGCAGACCTCTCCTGTCTCACCTACTATTTCCCTCAGCAGTGTATTTCAGTAGATCTGCCTGTTCTGCTCCCCACTCTGTCTCTGTTGAATCCTCTCAACCCATGTACCTCTGGTCTACAACCCAGTTCTTGTCTGTATAAATAAAATTTTAAAATGTAAATAACTTCAACACCCATTTGGTTCTGTTGAGCAGCAAGTGCATGTTTTGCATCTTTTTTTTCACTGCAAATTGGCTTCATTTTTGGAGTTGGTTCTATCTGCTTTTGGATGCATAACTGAAACTTTGTCACCTTCTCCAAAGAGTGTTTTTTAAATGAAATTCAAGGTAAAACTGGTCTTTTCAAAATGAAAGCTTTAGGGCCTTCCTGGTGGCGCAGTGGGTTAAGCAACGCACTATGAAGCAAACAGCAGCCACTGCAGCATGAGTTCGATCCCTGCTGCTGGCCAGGGAGGGGACCCACATGGCGCAGCAGACCTCTCCTGCTATGCTCACTGCTCCCTTCGGCAGTGTATTTCAGTTGATCTGCCTATTCTGCTCCCCGCTCTGTCTGTGGTGAATCCTCTCACCCACCCCCACACCTCTGGCCTGTACCTCATATTGTGTGCATAAATAAATAAATCTTAAAAAAAAAACAAAAAATGAAAGCTTTAAAAATGCATACTTGAAACTATATATTATAAATCATTCCTTTGTTTCATTGCATTAAAAATACTTAAAATGAGACAGAACTGTAATTGTACATCTGCTTTCTGTCTGCTCTGAATTGCTTATTGACTACATTTTGGTTACCATGAATGGCATGTTTCTATAACGAAGAATATTTTGTGTTTTAAGATGTGGTGACATTCCTACCTTTGTAGTAATGTGTTTTACCAAATGGAAATGATTAGAGTTCTCTTACTATTATATTCAGGCCAGAGAATATTTTGATTTTGACAGAAAATTAGACAACATAGTTACTTTTTTAGTGAAATGGTTCGTTATTAGATCTTTTTCCCCCCCATATACTCTTAATTGGGCATTTTAGAAAACATCCTGATGACTTAATAGATCTATTCTGATAATGGTTATGATAATTCACTTTGATCAAAGACTGTATAAAAATCAAGCAAACTGTGATCATCTTAAACTGTATTTATAAGCCAATGATGTCATTTACTTAGTAATCACCTGTTTTTTAATTTGCCTTATTTTTAAGGGAATTGGTAATAAAACAGAAATAAGCGTCAGAGGACAAGACAGACTTATAATTTCTACACCAAACCAGAGAAATGAAAAGGCAACTCAGAATATATCATCTCCTGAAACAACATCTGGTCCTACAGGTGGGTGTGAATAAAGAATGTATCAATCTATTTTGAAAGGTCATAGTTTTGTGATAACATTATAGTTATGTTTCTAAGAAACTTTTAGTTGTCAAAATCAAATTATATTTTAAAAAATCATCAAATCAGTGATTTCAATAGGAAAGATTGGTTGAGGGGCTAAAGACCTTTATTCATAGCAATAGTCATGTTTCCAATTGAAATTTAAGTAATAGGAGGTTCTGTAATTAAGAGTGTAATTATGAAATCCGCACACAAGTGAGTACATGCACCATTTGATTCTCTCGTTTTGCATTTGCTTTTCTAGCATTGTCAACACATTCTTACTATTTTCTCTCCTCGTCCTCTATTGGAAATGGAAACACATTAGTAGCTGCTCAGGCTCTTTTCATATTTCTTAGGTGTGCTATATATTAGCAGCTAAGGGTCCTAGAACCTAATTCTTCTATTATTGTTATTCTCTGATTAATAGATACCAAGAATTGAAAATCAAACTGTGTTATTCTTGCTTAAAAGAAAAATGCCTATATTCAGGAATATTGCCCCTTTAGAATGGTCAACGTAATTTTTATAAAGAAATTGACTTACTGATGATAAGTTTAACTGTCTCCTTCATGTAGTTATCAAGAAAAGAGTTAAATATGAACTGGCATGGCCACTGAGAATCTTGGTAATAGGAGAAAGGAGTTGGTTCTTTGTTCTTTTAAACTTTGCAATCTAGGAAGTGACCAAATAATTTTCTAGAAAGTATTGAAGTCTTATAACCTAAGGTAGTAATCTTGAATCAGTTGTAACTCAGGCAAACCTGTGATTGTGTGGCACAAGAGGTAAATATTTTTCTATGAAAACTTTTAAGTAAAATTCTTACTATAAAAGCTAAATAAAATAATCATATTTCAGGGAATACTGGGCTAGCTTCCTTTAAGAAAAATATGAGGTCTTCAGAACAGAGAGAGTTAGTGGCAGAGGATAAGGGGAATATATTGGATGATTGTGCTAAAGAGTATGCCTTTATTCAGAATTGAGTTGGGAAAAAGAGCTGTATTGCAGAAAGAAGGGAGTGGCAAAGTTCAGAACAAGATTTGCAACTTGTATAATTTCAAAGTATTGCATGAAAAGTGAAATTATAATGGACTTAGGTTTTGCATTAATTAGTCATAATTAAAATGTTTGTTTTCTTCTTTGCATATTAAAAAATATTTTGGCTTCTGCTGCCCAAAATTAAGCATATCATTTTGTTACCTTTATACTAAACAATTGTTAATTTGAATGTAAGCATGGTACGTAGGCTTGGGGGAATCTTTATTTAAACATCTAATCCTCCTAACTAGTAGAAAAGTAAATTTTTTATTTAATAGTAAAGTGATATTAAATATTATATGTTTACTTTTAATGAAGTTTAGTTTTTCCTTCCCTGCAACTACTAAACTTTTCATTGTAAGATTTAAGTTCTGCTACAAATTCTTTATTTGTAAAATGAAAGGTTCTAATTCTTTATATCTGGAAAAAGGTGGACTAGTTTCTTCCTTAGGCATGCACATGATAATTAGGTTGTAAATTAATATTAGAACCTTAAATTAGGGATGAGTGGTCTACAGCTTTGACTTAGTTTTCCCTTCAGAAATCAATTGCATCATTATCTCGGTGTTAAATACTTTTGGGAGAATTCTTGAGCTTTTTCCTGATAAACAGATGAGATACACATTCATTGCTATAGTGTGAAGAGTTGCATTTATACTAGATTTCTAAGCTATTTTCTAAAAAGTCATGTTGCTTTAGAGCAACATGTGTATCTGCACTTGATGGAAAATTATTTTGTCATCCTCAAAACAAAGACTTTGTTTTAGGCAGATCTATTTCATTTTCCTGTTCGCTAGTGTAGGTACTTGAATATTGATGTCTAGTCTAAAGTATGGCTCTATGTGTATATTCAAGTGTTTATAAGGGTAGGATACCAGTTGTCCAATACTTTCATCAATATAAAGAAGAGTGAGCATAAAGGAAAGAGCCAATATTTTCATATATGATTTTCTTGCTAGAAATTAATTAACCATAGCTCAGTAGCAATATATAATCATCAAATTCCCCATTCCTTCTCACAAACAAAAGTAGTGGAATCCTTCTTTGGTTTGGCATTGATGAAGGAAATCATTTATACAACCAAGAGCAATTAAATCAGAAAATAAATAGGTGATATGGCAGGCTTTATTTAAATAGCTTCTGACTGATTTTGTAGGTCTTAGCAGCTTTTCCCATGGCAAGTGAAAGATGATTATTATCTAAGAAGGACCATTTAGGTGGTCCAAGCAATGAAAAGATGAAGAACAGCTGCACTGAAGGTATCATTCCTTCTCAGGGTCACAGAATGAAATCATCCCTGACTTAGTGTTCTTTCAAGTTGTGGTCTTCAATCTATGTTTTATCCTTCCCAAAAATGGGGTCCATGTGAGTTTTCTTCTGTTTACTTTCAAAGAATTTTACTGTTTGAAAATCTTAACAGTTTTTTGTTTTACCATTTAACATGAAAGATTTTAATAATTTGTTTCAACTGGTTTTCTATGACTATTTCTAAAGTATAGCGATACCCTTTATATTCCAATTAACAGTTTAGTTTTAATCACATTTTTGTGCCTTTCCTGCTTTTTTTTCCTTTGGTTAATATCACTTGTAAAACATATAAGTATACGAAGCATTGTTAAGCTTTTCACATGTAGAATTTAATTCATTTGTTAAAATGCAAAACATGTAGTACTGGTTGAATTTTGAACCAATAATCCCTAATGTCAACTGGCTAATGAAGTCATGTCATCTTTCTCTTCATCATTGTTACCTAAAAGGGCTTATGTGCCTTTAAAATTAAACTATCTGCTATTGCAATTTTTAGTTAGAATTTATAATTTCAGTCCATCTTTATCTGTATAAATTAGGATCCTTTATGAATCCCAACCTCAATCTCTCAGCCTTTGCAGCTATAAAATGTTGAGCTATGAAAATGTTGTCTTGTGTTCCCAAGTAGCTAATAGATTTTTAATGATTTATAAATAAAAGACCAAATAAGTGGATAAGAAATTTAGGGAATTTGGTCAAATCTTATATAAATGTCGAGGTATCCTTAAACAAGTCTTTGTTTTAATCATCTCTTAGGCTCAGTAGAAAAGAAGCAACAGAGAAGATCAATTAGAACACGTTCTGAATCAGAGAAATCCACTGAGGTTGTGCCAAAGAAGAAGATCAAAAAGGAGCAGGTTGGCTTCCTACATGTAGAGAGTTAAAACATTGTATTTATAAATGTTGTGGCTTCTATTGGTATCTTAAAAGAAAGAGAAACTTTCCCCACATTGGGTTTCCTTTCTGGACTATGTTATGCTTCTGTCCTGGTGCGTTCCAAAGCCCAATTCTAACAGCCATCTCTGTGATTCTGCTTCAAGCATTTTCACAGAAAACTGTCAGGCATCAGGAGATGGGAAGCCAGTGGTGCAAGACTCTTATTAAAGAATTCCTCATATTTAATTTGAAATTTCTGTTATGAGAAAAATGATTTCATGTTTTCATGATTTTTATTTGGAACCATCGTTGAGTTCCCTTTTTTCCTTAATTTTGATTTTTGATTTAAGCTGCTGGTATGTATTGTTTTTATTTTTTAAACAAATCAAATTAATTTATAAGAATTATATTTAAGAAACAGATAATCATAGATAGTCTAGTTTTTCTGTTGGTATCACAGATTTTTTGGAATGTTATTTTCCCAGTGGAATGGCACTCACCTGTTATTGGGATATCAGATAAACACTATTTAAGTGCAAAAAAAAGGAGGGACATTTGACTGAATGGTCTTAAACCTTTGTAATCAATGTAATAAAATAATAAATAACCTTTTCAAAGGAATTTTTAGAAACAATTATTCATTAAATTAAATTCACAATAGAATTTTTTCCTAGTTTTTTAAAGTGGAAGAATATCCATTTTTACAGTCTAGACAGCTGCGATTAAATAAAAATTCTGAATAATATTAGTCCCAATAAGCTATATATTTTTAAAACTACTTAATATGGAAGAGTGTGGGCTTTTCTATTTAAATTATTTCCTTCATCATTTTAAACTCTCATACTTACAAGGTGAATCTGTTGGTGTACAATGGTGTCCATCAAGCATGTAAAAAAGTTTTCCCAGAAATATTTAAAATTTTAAAAATACACTAATTTGTCATGCATTTACCATAATTAACTTTCATACTTAGGAAATCATATTCCAAAAAATCTTTCTAAGCTCTTGCAAATCTACAGTATTCATTAACTAAATGAAGTTGTGATTTTGCCAGCTGGTTCCCAAATTCAGTCTGTGACCAGTCAGTTTAAAATTAATAAGCAGAATGAGTGCAAAAATGGGACAAATTGTTAATGCCACTGTGTTATAGTTAGTAGTAGATCAATACCAGTGATTGTTTAGAAGATTTTATATTTGTATTACTAATTGTATCTTATAAAAGCACTTCTGTTGTATGTTTTTTTACCTGTTGTAAAAAAAATAAAATTTTTTTTAAAAAGCTTAGAACAATCCTTAAATATTTACAAAATGTGTTTCAACATGCATATTTCACCACATCTTTAAGAAACATAAAACTTAATTCATAGCTTAAACAGGAACTCCTCCAAACAGCATCCTTTCTTTAATTCCAATGGTTCAGTCCTCAAATTACCACGTGTTTTACATATACATTGGCAGAATAACTTCTGATCTCGCTCTCCTAATGTAGGATCAAGACACTGTTCATAAGACACTCAAGAAAGTGCTTTTGCAATATCACAAACTTATTTTCTTAAGTTTGTACTAGCAGCAAAAGTATTGAGCTTCCAGCTGTATGGAGCCCTGTAGCACTCTCTACAGAGAGGGTCCTGATTCCCAGCAACTTAGCTGTGAGTGCAGGCGCGGAAGGGTCTTAAAGTGGCGTGAGTTACATTAACCTGAGTATCATAGTAAGTAAAAATTTATCCTAACATCTTTGGGGTGGGAGGGGTTTATAGAAACATTGGGGCTGGTTGCAGAAACAACCCCTCGCCTGCCTCCCAGACACTGAGCAAAATATTTTTGTTCTTTTCATATACCAAGGGAATGGTGGGAAAAGTCTACTAGAGAGCATGTGGCTGTGTGTTGTCACTCGGTATTCAGCACAGGCAGCTAGGATTTAACCCTACCTGACCTTGAGACAGAGACTTTTACCCAGAAGATGGGACTGAGTTCAGATTTCAGATACATTAATCACTCATCTTAATTTAGATTGATAAAAGTATTTTTTCCCTCTGTTACTGAAAGTGAAAAAAATTCCTTTTTAATGCTATATTTTTCTGTTCAAACAGGTTGAAACAGTTCCTCAGGCCACTGTGAAGACTGGATTACAGAAAGGTGAGTTATTTATAGTGTGGCTTTGCATTTCCTTGATTAAAACCAATTTTTAAGAATTATTTGTATTTCATGTATTTTTGTTTGTCTCTGTTAATCATTGTTGTTGCTCTTCAGTCAATAATTTGTGTGAAATTTCAGTATTCCCTAGTGTTTGTGTGTTTGTGTGTGTATGTGTGTGTGTTTGACTATAGAAGTATCTTATTCTGTACCTCCATGTAAAAAGTCATAATTGTTTTGGTAAATTGGAGAACACCATGTAGACTTGATACTGTTTTCAACTTTTCTCCATAAGATTCGGGGTTTCACTGGTTCATAAACTAGGGATGTGACGAATCCACTTTTTTTGGTATTCGACTGAATACCGAATAGTAGCTATTAATGTTTGTCAAACATGGACAATGACAAATCAGACAAGACACCAGATTGAAAAAAAATCTTGCCACATTTATTTTTACAGTGCTGTAAAATCTTTTTGTAAATTAAAATGATTCATAGCATATTTATGGCCATCATTAGATGACCTATGCAAATCTATTAGAAATATGCACAAAGTTTAAGAAACCTTAAACTTATATCTGTATTTTCTGTGTGCAATTTGACTACAGTACAAACTCCATAGCATGATTCGTGCGTTTTTGGTGAGATCATTCAAACTGTATTTAATACTTGTAGTTTACTCTGGGCAAATTGCATTATTTAAAAAAATAAATAAATAAAACACACCAGCCTCTCTGCATTCTCGGGGAGAAGTCTGCAGCGATGGTCTCCGTGGAGATCCTCAGCAGAACTGAACAGCCTCTCGGAGGGAACACTGCTTGGCGGAGCTCCAAGAAAAGACATCGCGATCGCTGCGAGATTAGGAGGCCTGATTGCGTTGTGTTTCCACCATTCCACAGGGTCGGCGGACCGGGGAGTGCAGGGCTCTGTCAGATTCAGTGACAGCTCCGTCTCCGCAGCGATTGAGGAAACTGTGGACTGAGATTCCTGTACAATTTCATCCCAGAAACTCCAGACTTGTAGTCTCCATGCAAGATTTCTTTGTCGGCGGCTCGATAAACAGTTTCTTTGTTTTCAATTTTGATTTGCCAAACATCATTATTGGCATTTTCCTGCCTGGTTTCTTCTTCAAGACTCTGAACAATTGCTTTAACATTCAAATGATTTTTCTTTTTTTGGTCTGAGCTGGATGGGTACAGCTTAAATCAGGGGTCCAGCCTAAAAACCACCGTTTAACTTACACTGATCAACATGGACTGTTTTTGTTTTTTGTTTTCAAATAAAGCATCATTAATGCACATCTGCAGGGTTTTGCCAAACAGCCCAAACTGTATACATTACAATCATTAAAAGTTCTTTTTTTTTTATTAGTGCCGTTATCATGGAGAACAGCATGACAGCTGTCTTTGGCAGTCTGTCATTTTTCTAGCATTTTCAGAAACTCATCGGAAATATGGCGGTACCTGTGTTTCCCTTGGAAAGCCTCACAGTACAACACTCCTGTTCCTCTGTTAAAACTCCTTGTTAATCCAGTGATCTTGTAGGCCAAGGAAATATTTTGTGGTGGTGTTCTGGGTCCATACACCAGCAATGAAGGAGATAGATTTGTGTACTTGTGTTTTTTAATCAGCGTTAACATGGGCAGGCACCCTCATTGATAGATGTAAGGAAACATTCAGTGAAAACTTGTAGAATGGGATGTGATAACAAGGTTCCAGTAATCTGAGCAGTCTAACGAGGCCCACATCCTCCACCACAGAACATGGCTATATACCAAGTGCTGCTCTCACTCAGCCTGTTGCGGATCTTCATGGCCTCAGGAGACTTGTTTCTCCATGGTCTCTTCTGGACTGCACACTTCCACCATAGCTTGCTGGGCTGATCTAGATGTCTGTTTGTTGTATGGAAATTTGGGGGAAATATCCAAAACACAAACTGTGGGTTGAAATATTAACCGTCTCCTTGGTTCCTTGGTATTCACCGTGCCTGATCTGCACATTTCATCGTGGCTGTTTCTGTATAGCCTATACTGCATTAGCCCAAGAGATTGTTGCTTTGTAACTTTTTGCACTATTGTTTTGGCTGGATTTGTATTACACACAGTTTTAAAAAAAAATTTCACACTATTCTCTGCCTTTTTTTTTTTTTTTTTTTTTTCATATTCCTTCCCGTACAAATTCCACATAGAGGCCTCTCATCCAGCTCTTCGTAATTTGGCTGCACTTGAACATTGATTGTCCGTTTACAACCCTCAGCAGTGTGCCTCCTAAATGGCATGACATATGTAGATACGCTGCAGCACTTGTTCATGGTCACAATAAATGCCACTTCACCAAGGAAGTCTCAGATGAACAATTATGAACATCCAAAATTTATTTGGGGGGCAATAATCAACTGAAATGCAAAATTCGGGGGAAAATGGCACTATCCGTGTACGAATCGAATACAAATCAAAGATTTGTCACATCCCTAATAAAAACAAGATGGAGATGTCTCTGCGACCATATTTGTAAGCTACACAGTGTGTTGGGTTTATGTCTTTCCCCCTCCAAATTGAATGGTTCTTTGCTCCAAATCAATCATCTATTCTGCAATTTTGATAAAATTGATTCTTAGGTTGGAACTTGGGCTCTGTTTACTGAACATAGTTTTAGAGCAGGAGCACTGAATTAAATGTTTTTATAGAGCGGTTGTAAAATTAAATCACTCACTGTCAGGAAGGTCAGGACTTATGACTTATGACTTCAGTGTTACAAAGAGCTGTGCTTTTTTTACACTACAGATGAGTTTGGGGAAAGAAAATATTGTCCCACAGAAAAATTAAAATAAACTTTAAGCACTATTTTAGGATTAATTTCAGTGTGTTATATTAAGGTGCCAGCGAGATTTCAGATTCCTGTAAACCTCTAAAGAAAAGGAGTCGCGCCTCAACTGATGTAGAAATGACTAGTTCAGCATACAGAGACACATCTGACTCCGATTCTAGAGGACTGAGTGACCTGCAGGTAAATATGGTGAAGGGTCTGGGCACAATGCTCTTTTTTGCTTTGCAAAACCAAGTAATAATGTTTGGCTTAGTTTATTGGGGGAATTTAAAAAATATACATGAGAACAAAATTGTGGCTCTTTTGTACCTTATAAGTATTTTGCTGATCTGGTACATAACAGAAACCTAGTTTGTTTGCTTTTTGATTTTAACTACAGTTTCTCTCAAAACACCAAACTTATGCTATCCAGGGGCTTTAGGAAGAAAGGAAAAAAGAGGTTTTATCAAGGTTTATTTGAGTAAGTCTTACTAGGGTTTTCATAATACCTAACTTTAAGAAAAAATTTCTTTTTTTTTTTAATGTGCTGTTTTCCATATAGGTAGGCTTTGGGAAGCAAGTAGATAGCCCTTCAGCTACTGCAGATGCAGACATTTCTGATGTGCAGTCTGTGGATTCAAGTTTTTCAAGAAGAGGTGTTGGAATGAGTAAGAAGGATACTGTATGTCAGGTAGGCAAGTATCCTATCCTGTAGAGTAAAACAGCTGCTATATTCTGCTAATAATATATTTATTTCATGTTGGAGAGGGTAGTAAGGTACATTACTTTCAAGCTATAGATCTGAAAGCCTTATCTGGCTGGGTTTTTTTCTCTTTCTGGGTTGGAATGCTTGCTTTTTATATGCAAAAGCTGTCTTCCTTGTGATATTCTACAATTAATTGAAAGCAAATGGCAAAATGACTGATTTCAAAAGCATTTCTTAAACTTAAGTTGGTACTTCTTAAATGTTTATTTACCATTTTTGAAAAATACTTCTTTATCATGAAGAAAAGTTAAAGTGTGCAGAGCTAAAAGAAGGAATTATAACAGATCTTATGTGTTTTAAACTTTATTCCGTATTGGGTCTGAAAATGGTTGTCTGGTTCAACCATTCTCAAAGCGAGGGCAGAGGACAGCGTGCATATGCATTGTCAGGATACTTCTTAGACATACAGATTCATGGGCCCCTTCGCATCAGAAACTGGGAGGGGGGACCCAGCAGTCTGTCTTTAATGGAACCTCCAGATGATTCAGGTGCCCATTCAAGTTTGAGAACCACTGCGTTTTTGCTACATTACAGATTTGTGAAAGCTCTGGTGACTCTCTGATTTCTTGTGAGGGAGAGTGCTGCAAATACTTTCACCTGGAGTGCCTAGGGTTGACCTCACTCCCCGATGGAAAGTACATCTGCCTGGAATGTAAAACTGGTAAGTTTACTTGTTTTCATAAATGTGGAAAGATGGCTAGGGAGAAATATGTATTTCTCTTACTACTTTTAATCTAATTCTTATCTTCTATAGGTAGTTCAGCAAATTAAGACCAGTCTTAATTTGGATTCCTAAGATTAAAGAACAGTTAACGATATTGTCAAATTTACTCCCGGCAGTGCTTTTACCAGAAAATATATCAACTTATTGATACTTGTTCTGTTCTATTGAAAGAACTACATAAAGTATGTAAACATAATTATTTTTCATTTGGATTTGAGGTATTCTAGTTCAATAAATTGGTTTATAGCCTCTTTGATATTAAAGATTACAATAAATGTCAACCATTTCTATAACCAATCATAAACTATAACCATGATTACAATTTTAGTAGAAAGATAGAATTACTGGAAATTGTTTTTAAAACATGGGAATTTGGGATTCACTATTTCTTCTCTCATACATAGACTAGCTTCTATCAAAATAATTGAAAAAGAAATATGCAAGTTTATTTTTCTTCTCTGTATAGCCATAGTTATAGTTGAAGTCAAAATCAGAGTAGAGTAACACAGTAAGTAAGAAGACAACCAGAGGTGGTATGATAGTGCTCCTCAGAGCCTTTTGGGATTTTTGTTTTGTTCTGTTTTGTTTTAAAGATTTATTTATTTATGCATACAAGAGTTGGAGTATAGGCCATAGTCCTGGGAGGTGAGAGGATTCACCAGAGACAGAGTGGGGAACAGAACAAGTAGATTGACTGAAATACACTGCTGAAGGGAGCAGTGGGTGAGGCAGGAGAGGTCTGCTGCGCCATGTGGGTCCCTTCCCTGGCTGAGGATCGAACTCACTCTGCTGTGCCACAGACTCACTCTGTGTGCACTCTGCTGTGCAGCCCTCAACCCCCTGTGCCACCAAGGATGCCCTTTTTTTTTTAATTAATTTTTGCTATACTGAACTATGAGCCAATTGGATATCAAATAATTATAACATGCTAATCTTACCCATGAAATTTTACTGTTTTCTTACTCTTCTCCTTACCTTTACTTGATCTTCACAGATACTTATTTTATCATTTTTATTTGATTGTAGCCTCTTAAAATTCATTCATTCTAAATTTCAGGAAAGTAATCATTTTTTAGTCTGAAGTATATATATTTTTTCCTTTTTAAAAAATTCATATTAGGGGCCTTCCTGGTGGTGCAAGGGATTAAGCAATGCACTGTGGAGCAAACTGCAGCCACTGCAGCACAAGTTCAGTCTCTGCTGCCGACCAGGGAGGGGACCCACATGGTGTGGTAGACCTTTTCCACCTGGTCCGCTGCTCCCCTAAGCAGTATATTTCAGTTAATCTGCCTGTTTTGTTCCCCATCTGTCTCTGACTGATCCTCTCATTCCCCCCATACTTCTGGCCTGAACCCCAGTTCTTGTATGCAGAAATAAATCTTTAAAAAAATAAATAATTCCTGAGAGGGTAGGACAGACTGTGGTGTAAGGTCATTAGTACTTTAGTGGTAGGTATGGTGTGGTTACATACATTTGAAGAAGTGTGAACTTGTACTCCGAAAACCTGTGTACAGTGTTGTGAAACAAGGTTGCCTAGTTAGAAAAATTTTAAAGTTTTACTTTTAAAATTGAATTAGCATTTATTTATAACATCATATATGCCTCAGGTGCACAGTATGCACAACCTTACTTTTTTAGTAAACATTTTTTTATTTATGCATATAAGAACTGGGGTGTAGACCAGAGGTATAGGGGTGAGAGGGTTCACCAGAGACAGAGTGGGCAACATAACAGAAGGATCTACTGAAATACACTGCTGAGGAGAGCATCTAGTCAGACAGGAGAGGTCAACTCCCTGGCCAGGGATTGAATTCATGTTGCAGTGACTGCCGATAGCTTGATAGTGCCGAGACCTAACACCTGTGCCACCAGGAAGGCCCACTTGCAGTAAACACTTACTGCATGCCTGGTGTTGGAAGTACTAAGCATTTTATCCTGCTCTCTTTTTGAGCCTCAATATATGAGATAGATGCTATTTTTTCATTTCATGGAGGATAAAACTGTGACTCAGAGAATTTAATTTTCTTAAAGCCATAGATATCATGCTGAAATTTGGATCTGAACCCAAGAAGCAGATTCTCCACATAACCCTTGCATTCTACCAATTTGACTAAGTAGGATGGAGTTCATTTCATATATTGTATATCCTGACATTTTCTGTGCTGTGTGTGTGTCTTTTTCTCACTATCACTCACAAACCCATGTGCATGCATGTGCGCACACACACACAGCTAGGTAGAAGCTGTTAGGAATGTATAACATTTTCCCCCATGTAAGTTGTCATTTTATTCATCACAATTAGATTCTGTAGTAAAACTTTGACCAATTCGTGAACTGGCAGCCTTGGGGTCAGATTATCTCCACCTCCTTTCCTTTGATTCTCAAAATGTGTTTTGAAAGTATGAAGTGGATTGGGCACAAATTACTGGTCTCTCATATTCCTTATCATTTTTTTCCCTAAAACCCTGTTACTCCTATCATTTATGTAACCTGCTTAACTCCTTAAGAATTTAAGTTTGCTGTCTCTGATTTAGACTACTTATTAAAAGGACCATATATCTTAGTATTAAAGTATGCTGAGTACTTCTAATTCCAAAATACATCAGAACTCTGCCAACAAAAGTTAGATATTATCTAATTTGGTACATAGCTATTAGGAAATTTAATGAGAAATTTGCTTTAAAAACAATTAAGTAGAACAATGTTGGAGGGCACACACTTCCTGATTTCAAAATTTACTACAAAGCTACAGTGATTAAAGCAGTGTGGTACTGGCATAAAGAGAGACATGTAAGTCTATTCATTATATGGAAAGCCCAGAAATGAACATTTGCTCATATGGTCAAATGATTTTTTTTTTAAGATCTATTTATGCATACAAGCACTGGGGTACAGGCCAGAGATATGGGGGGGGGTGAGAGGATTCATCACAGAAAGCGGGGAGCAGAACAGGCAGATCAACCGAAGCACACTGCTGAGGGGAGCAGCGGGCACAGCAGGAGAGGTCTGCTGCGCCATGTGGGTCCCCTCCCTGGCCGGCAGCAGGGATCGAACTTGTGCTGCAGTGGCTGCGGTTTGCTTCATAGTGTGTTGCTTAACCCACTGCGCCACCAGGGAGGCCCCAAATGATTTTTTTGACAAGGTGTAAAGGTCATTCAATAGAGTAAGGACAGTCCTTGTCAACAAATGTACTAGAAAAAAATGGATATACACATTCAAAAGAATAAAGTTGAACCTTTGCCTAATATAAACAAAAATTAATTCAAAATGCATCAAAGACGAAAACATGGAAAATAATCCATAACATTGAATGTGGCAGTGATTTCCTGGATATGGTACCAAAGACATAGGCATGAAAGAAAAAATAAATTGTACTTTATCAAAATTAAAAACTATATACGGAATGATGTTATCAACAGAGTGAAAAAGCAATCCACAAAATGGGAGAAAATATTTACAAATCACATATCTGACAAAGGACTAATATCTGGAATATAAGAATCCCTACATCTCGGTAGCAGCAACAACCAAGAAACCCAAACAGCTCCATTCAAAGACACACACACACACACACACACACACACACACAAATGGCTAATAAGCGTGAAAAATGGTCAACATCATTAGTAATCCAGAAAATGCAAATCAAAACCATAATGAGATGATACCTACATCCTTTAAGATAGCTATTATCAAAAAAAAAACAACAGAAAACCACAGGTTTTGAGCAGAGTATGGAGAAATTGAAACCCTTACACATTATTAGTTGATATGTAAAATGGTATAACCAATGTGGAAATTACTGTATGCTCCAACAGTTCCTCCTCTGTGAATATACCTAAAGGAATTGGAAGTGGGGACTCAAGCAGGTATTTGTATATACATATTCATTGAAACATTATTCACAATGGTCAAAAGGGTAGAAACAGCTCAAATAATCATCAATGGAATAATGAAAAATAAAATGTGGTATGTACATGCAATGGAATATTACTTAGCTTTAAAAAGACAAAATTTTAATACATTCTACAATATGGATGAATCTTGAAAATACTATTTTTCATAATAATTATTCTAAGTGAAATAAACCAAACAAAAAGGATGGATAGTCTATGATTCTACTACTATCCACGATTAACTGTAGTTACCTAGTGTAGTTAAATTCATAGAAAGTAGAACAGTTGGGGGGCTTCCCTGGTGGCACGATGGGTTAAGCAATACGCTATGGAGCAAACCGCACCCACTGCAGCACAAGTTCAATCCCTGCTGCTGGCTGGGTAGGTGACCCACATGGCGTGGCAGACCTCTCTTGCCTCGCCTGCTGCTCCCCTCAGCAGTGTATTTCAGTCAGTCTGCCTGTTCTGCTCTCCACTTTGTCTCTGGTGAATCCTCTTACCCCCTCACACCTCTAGCCTATGCCCCAGTTCTTGTATACATAAATAAATCTTAAAAAAAAAAAAACTTTGTTAAAAAAAAAAAGAATAGTTGTGGGGAAGAGGGAGTTTTTGGGTATATAGTGTTTCAGTATTGGATAATAAATTCTGGAGATGGTTGCAGATAGTGTGAATGTACTTAATGTCACTGAAGTTCACTTAAAAATGGTTAAAATGGTAAATTTTTTATGTTATATATATTTAACTACAATTAAAAATTATATTTAGGGCCTCCCTGGTGGCGCAGTGGGTTAAGCAACACACTATGAAGCAAACCGCAGCCACTGCAGCACAAGTTCGATCCCTGCTGCCGGCCAGGGAGGGGACCCACAT
>JAGFMF010011796.1:3278040-3335461 GCA_019455555.1 Galemys pyrenaicus | reverse complement strand
GTTGATCTGCCTGTTCTGCTCCCTGCTTTCTGTGGTGAATCCTCTCACCCCACCCCACACTTCTGGCCTGTACCCCCAGTGCTTGTGTGCATAAATAAATAAATCTTAAAAAAAAATTATATTTAAACTTTTGATTTCAATTCATTATTACATGAAAATTAGTTTAGGCTGTTTGGTATCCTTTAAACATGGTTTAAACAGGTTTTTCAAATAATTTTTTAAGGTCATATAGGAAATTTTTAATGTTTATTAAAATATGTACATTTTACATATGAAAAGTATTATAGGATACATGCGTGATAAGTTCTTATACTACTACTTTCTATTGTTTAAGAAAACTGATTTTTAGAAAGCATTTACATTTGCCCTTTTGAATGAAATGTGTCACTGGAAATTTTACTTGTTATTTATTCTAGATGAAGACCATATCCTAATGAGAAGGAAGTATATCAGAAGTAATCATGCTATCATTTGAAACATAAGTGTTAAAGGGTTCTCATCACTCAGCTCTCTATTTTTTTTTTAAAGATTTATTTATTTATGCATACAAGTACTGGGGTACAGGTCAGAGTCGAGTGAGATGAGAGTATTCACCAGAGACAGAGTAGGGAGCAGAACAGGCAGATCTACTGAAATACACTGTTGAGGGGAGCAGCAGGTGAGGCAGGAGAGGTCTGCTGCGCCATGTGGGTCCGGGCTCGAACTCCCTCAGCTGTGCTGCGGATGCTTCACAGTGCGTCGCCCAACCCACTGCGCCACCAGGGAGGCCCACTCAGCTCTCTATTAATTAACAATATCATTAGTTACAATAGTTTTCATTTACTTTATACTTATTTTCATCATTATGAAAGTGAAAGCCTCTTTTTACATAGAAGTTTTTGCTTCTTAGCCTCTTAACCTTTAAGATAATTTTTCTCAGGGCCTCCCTTGTGGCTCAGTGGGTTGAACGCTGCACTGTGAAGCATCTGCAGCTCCGGCCAGGGAGGAGACCGACATCATGCAGTAGACTGTTCTGCCATGCTCACTTCCCCTCAGCAGTGTGTTTCAGTCAATCTGCCTTTCTGCTCCCCACTCTGTCTCTGGTGAATCCTCTCACCTCCCACGACTCTGGCCTATACCCCAGCTCTTATATGCATAGATGGATGAATCTTTAAAAAAAAAAAGATAATTTCCCTCAATTTCAAAATTTCTAAAAAATATTATTTCATGGGGCCTCCCTGATGGCTTAACAGGTTAAGTTTCACCACTGTCACCACTATGGCATGAGTTTGATCCCCGGCCAGGAAGCTGACCCACATTATGGCGCAGTAGACCTCTCTTGTTTTGCCCACTGCTCCCCATAGTATTTCAGTAAATTTGCCTGTTTGGCTCCCAGCTTTCTCTATGGTGTATACACACAGACACACGTTCTTCTATGCAAAATTAATAATACTACATCCCAGTTCTTTCATGCAAAAATAAATAATAAAAAATTTTTAAAAATTTCGTATTGCATGTAAATATAATTTGAACAAAAAAATCCCTGCTATATTTTAAGAATGTTTCACATATTGTTTCTATAACAAAAACAGTTGGGAAAAAATACGAAAATCATGGTTGCATCTACTTACTTAAAAAAATATTTATGAATCAGACAATACAAGTCAGTTGTTGAAAATATTAGGTACTTCCAAAATCATACCTAACTTTCTGTTAAAAGAAATTCCTTGTATTTTTTTCTTCAAATTTTTATAGTATAATAATAAAAATGGGCAAAAACTTGAACATTTCTCAAAAGGTGATATATAAATGTCCAGTAAGAACATCAAGTTTCATCTATAAAGCAGGAGATATAAAGTGAAAACTCATAATCTCAATTAGAAAAATTATATAATAGAAAATTATAGCTGGGTACCTAATTCAAATTATAGATTCAAGGATAAAGAGAAAATACTAAAATTTTCCACAGAAAAGATAATTACCTTGAAAGAATAAGACAAATGATGACAAAATTGTTGTTATAGTTTGTTGTTTTTTTGTTTACAACCATTTTTCTGATTAAAATTTTTTTCTAATTTGGGGGAGTTACATTTTTACTGCAGATGTTACATTTTACTGTATATGTTTATATACAAATGTTCTACTCATCCTCCACCACATCACTCTTGTAATACCTTATCTACTTGTCTCATCCGAACCTGCCTCCTTACTTGTCTCCCCACCCTTGTTCCTGCATCAATCTTTATTGACATGCATATGAATGATCTGTTCCATGTATCTTTTCCATTTATATTTTGCAATTTTAAAGGTTACTTTTCTGTTGGTGTTTTAAATTTACAATTCTAGTTGTATAAATGCAGTGTTATGTAAGTGTTATAATTTTAGCTCAAGATGAAGTTCCTTTTGATCATTAGTTCTAATAGAACTCTACTTAATTCTAGCCCTTACCAGAGGTAACTACTGTTAATCAGTTTGTTATGTGACCCTGTGAATGTGTGTGTGTGTCTGTGTGTGGTAGTAAAATTGTGTTATACCATTGTTCTGTAGCCTGCTCTTTTTATTAAGTTTGTCTTAGATCTCTTTTTATGTCAATACAGATACATTCTGTTTAGTTGCTACCTAGAGTTTTCTAGTACCCATGTGTCATTGTTTATTTAACTATTCCCCTATTGAAGAACACTGAGTTGCTTTCAGTTGTTTGCAGTTGCAAGCAATGCTTCACTCAACATCCTTTTACATGAACAAGTCTTTCCTAATGTAGATAAGCAAGAAGTGGAATTTCTAGGTGACAAAAAGGGAATGTATTTTTATTTTAATGGATTTTACCCTGTTGGCTTCTAAGATCGTTCCTTCCACTTGAACTACCAATAGTATATAAGAGTATCTGTTTCTCTGTACCCTAATTAAAAATTGGCATTATCAAACTCTTAAATTTTTTCCTAATTAATTTTTAAATGATACTGTGGTGTTAATACTTATCTGATTATTGGTGAAGTTGAACATTTTTCATGTTTATTGGCTATTTGTCTTTTTGCCTTCTGTAAATTGCTTATTCCCACTTTTATATTAGGCTATTTTGTGAATTTATGGATGTATCATTCTTTATAAGTTTTGTTCAGTTATCTTCGCTTACATATAAAATTATATATACGTTTTCTCCATATATGAACTCTTTATATATCGAAACTGTCCATCTTCTTTTGTTACATGTGTTTTTCCACATTTGTTTATTACTTCATTTTTTTATTTTTTGATTCTAACTCCTTTAAATATTTGCCAGATTGACTGGTGTAGAAGTTTTCTTTGTTGGAAGAATTTTAATCATAACTTCCATTTATTTGAGTTCTTCATATTTTCTATTTATTTTTTGCTAGTGTTAGTAGTTCTATTTTTCTGGGAATCTTTCCAATCATCTAAATTTTTAATTTACTGGCAAAAATGTGATGTCCTTTCATTATCTTTTTAGCATTTGTAGTGATGTTTCATTTTTCATTTCTGGTATTGTTAACATTGCTGCTTTTCCTCTCAACTTTTTTTGTTAGTTACTGTTGCAAGCAATAATCAGTTTTTTGTTGCTGTTGTTGTTTTTTGAAGATTTATTTATTTGTTCATACAGAAACTCTGGTACAGGCCAGTGTCACGGGGTAAGAGGACACCAGAGACAGAGTAGGGAGCAGAACAGGCAGATTGACTGAAATACACTGCTGAGGGGAGCAGTGGCGGCAAGGCAGGAGAGGTCTGCTGCGCCATGTGGCTCCCCGCCATGGCAGCGGATGGAACTCATGCTGCTGTGCCGCAGTGCTTCACAGGGTGGCCCTCAATCCACTGCACCACCAGGGAGGCCCACACTATTCAGTTTCATTCATCTTTTTCCAAGAACCTACTTTTGGTTTTGTTAATCCACCTCTGTGTATCTTGATTTCACTTCGTTTTTGGAGTGCTTTCACTAGATATGGAATTTTGGCTTGGTAACCTCTTTCAGCACTTTGAAGATAGCTTCCTTTTGTTTTCTGGCTTCTCTTTTTTTCTTTCCGTAAGTCTTACTATTGGTTCTCTGAAGGTAATTGTCTTTTTTGTGGGTAATTTTAATATATTTTTTTTGTTCTTGATTTTTTACAGTTTGAATAAGGTATCTCACTATAATTTTGTTTGTTTTTTAAAGACCGTGGGTTTTCATTTTATTTTTGTTTTATATGTGGAAGTTATATGTGATTATCTAATGGAGTGTGTCTTTCCTTTATTTATTAATCTGTGTTGGGAAGATCTTGCCACTTTCAGTTCCTAAGTGTTGAAAAAAGATTCTGGGTTCTGTGGAACCAGTGAGTGTAAGAAGTGGACAATTAAATTGCTTTTAATGATACACCTTTAGCTTGATGAACAATTATTCTAACAAATCAATTATTCTAGCAAAATTTGTTAAATAATCTTTTAATTTAACCATCTATTTTCAGTGCCTTTTGTATGTTAAATTCTTAATACATGCTAGCATAGTCTTTTGAGGATAACTTTTGATGTGAATAGTTGCTTCTATTTATAAAGAATATACTTTAGTCATATTTAATATGTGTTCCTCAATCTATTTTCTAGGACAGCACCCATGTTTTTCATGCAAGGTGTCTGGTACAGATGTGAAGCGTTGCTCTGTTGGTGCTTGTGGGAAATTTTATCATGAAGCCTGTGTCCGCAAATTCCCCACTGCCATCTTCGAATCAAAAGGATTCCGCTGTCCCCAGCACTGCTGCTCTGCCTGCTCTATGGAAAAAGATATCCACAAAGCAAGTAAAGGTAAAACAGGGCTAAAGAAGGGGACAAGACTTTTTGTTGTTTTTTTAAGTGAAATAGTAAATAATTTATTACCCACATTACTTATAAAGAACAATGGCATCTCCCTCTGTTTATCTGTAGTTTTAACAGCTCAGCCACAATCAGTAGCAGAGTAAGTGAAGATTAGGGTCTCATTCATTCAGACCATGAGAAGAAAGTTACATATGTTCAAAATTATCCTTAAAAACTTTTAATATGGTTCTATAAACCCTCTAGCATTGGAACAAACAGGTCTTTCTTTGAGTGATCTCTAGGTGGGTACTGCATTTAGAGGGCACATAGCATAGGAATGACAACCAAACAGTAAAGAAAAATGTTTGTGTCTTACTTTAACCAGCATCAAATGGGAATTCAAAGAACCCAGCCCCAAAAATCTCATTTAATATATAGCTGCTGTCCTGTTGCATAGATACCTTTTTGGCTTGTCTTTAAATAGGTCGCATGATGAGATGTTTGAGATGTCCAGTAGCCTATCATTCTGGAGATGCTTGCATTGCTGCCGGGAGCATATTTGTGTCCTCCTACATTCTCATCTGTAGTAATCATTCCAAACGGAGCAGCAATTCTTCCTCTGCTGTAAATGTAGGCTTTTGTTTCGTTTGTGCAAGAGGTGAGTGCCTATTCTCTCTCTTTCTTTCTTTCTGAGTTCATTGACATATTTCCCCACTAAAATAGATTTTAAATATTATCCTTGAGAGAGATTTATACTTCCAGTAACTAATCCCTTTTATAACATTAGATATCCAAATTGTTAGAATGTTAATTTTTCCATTCATTAAGTTGAAATCTGCATTTTGAAAAATAATTTAGAATTATAGATAAGTTGTTAGTGTTCCTATTGGAGAATCAGAAGATTATTTCCTTCTCCTCATGGTTCTTCCATTCAAATTAGACTCTTCCCATGTCCTGTCCTTTAATCTGTAATTTTCAATTTGCTGAGATTTCATTTGGAAGGCAAGCACATTTATTTTTCTGTTGTTTATGTTGTATTTTATCATGTTTTGGTCTGGCATTGAGGAAGGCCTAATGGGATACAGCCAAGGGAACATATGTGACAGTGTTAGTTAAGAGCCAGCAATAGAGACTTCCTTATTTGCCAGCTGTTGATATTTAAATATGCCAAGAGACTGATCAACTAAAAACAATATTGTATCCCTGAGGGGGTCAGTGAACTAGAGATTGCGATAAATATAAAATAAAACTTATTTAGTTGAATATAATACAGGGTATGCAATTTTATCTCAGCTATATTATAATCAAACAATTTTTAGTAGTTAATAAGCAATTTAGAAAACAAATTATATCCGCAAATGCAGTGTGTTCTTTTTTAATGTAAGCACTAAGTTATCTAAAATGCACTTAGAGTAAAATATTTGAAAGGATTCTATAGTCTGACTTGATTATATTTAAACTATACTGACGGTAAAGATGGTTTGATTTTGATTTTGGTTTTCCTTTAGGAGACAGTCTTAATTTGGTCAAAGTACTATGAAGTGTTTTAAAATAGAATTTAGGTGGATCATGAGTTGTTTTGCTTTTGTATCTTTCATTTAAAAAGTTAATAACCTGAGAAAGTAGGCAATAAAAAGGATTAAATGGTAGTCTTTTTTGTAGCTACTGCTGAGCCCATGGTATATTATGGCTTTCAGTGTGCCAGGGTTTTATTATCGGTGGGCTGTCTGCATTAAGGAAGAATGTGGTGAATTTGATTTTGTTTGTTTGCTTGTTTTTGTTTTGTTTTTATTAGAGCAATTACATTTGTAACCAGCTCTGGAGCATGATTAGTGCTTGATACTGACATTGTAACAGGCAATAGAAAGCATTGAAATAGTGAAGAGAAATTAAAAAGTCACCACTAATGTCTTTTTATGTGCCCATCCCTAAAAATGTAAGCTAGGATGGGAATGTTGAATTATCTTTTGAATGGCTAGCTTTAGAGAATTTTAAACAGATGCATGTCTGTGATAAAGTCTCTGTCATTTTATAAATATTCTACCTTTCTGGACACATACTTTTATTAATTCTGTGTGTACATGTATTTAGGGGTGTATATGTGTGTGTTTCTGTATAATTGAACCGACATTTTAAATATCAAGTTTATAACTATCATGCTGCCTTGTTTTGGAGTATATTCTGAATCCAATACTATCAGTATTTTAACCAATGTTTTCTCTTACTGTTTCCTTTAATAATCTGGAGGACTTTAAAAGGGTATTTTCAATTTAAGATAGATAGTAAATATTCCATTTTCAATAACTTTAGTCTTTTATAGACTAGACATTTTGTTAAGTTTAACTTATAAATCTTGATTAAAAACTTGAGATAATAAAAAAGGAGGGGGAGCGTTCATGTTTTAGTAGCAGGATCTGTATATGCGTTTATCAATTTGGCAGCTATTTTGAAGGAGTTACTGTATTTAAATGCCTACTTAAGCAAGATTATTTAATTCTTAAACATTTTAACTGTGAAACTGTGCAGTAAACAGAAACTTTTGTTTTCCTTTACAGCATTTTACAGAAATTTATTCTAAACAGATCAGATGTTGAGATTTGAGAAGGCTTATTTAAGTCAAAGTTTTTCAAAAGTAAATATGTGTTCGTTCTTTTGTATTTATAGAGATCTTAATTTTAAAAGAGCCCTCATTGTAATACAGCCACACACAAAAAGGGATATATTAATCATTTATGCTTCGGTATTAGAATAGTTCACTTGTTTTGCTTTTCTTTCTTTGCCTCATACAGAATTTTTTCCTCCTCAGAGAGGATTTTTTTCCTAGTTCTTATTGTTGGTTGTTTTAAATCATTAAGGTAATTATTAAGGACTGGCATATCTAGAATATTTTTAGAAATGTTTCAAAGTTCTGGCCTCTTTGGTGGCTCAGGGGTTAAAGTCTCAGTGCTATCAATCTATCACTAGCCATTGTGCCATGAATTTGATCCTCAGCCAGGGAAGTAACCCACATGGCGCAGCAGACCTCTCCTGTCTTGCTCGCTGCTCCCCTCAGCAGTGTATTTCAGTCAGTCTGCCTGTTCTGCTCCCCACTCTGTCTCTGGTGAATCCTCTCCTCCAATTATTCTGTCCTAGACCCCAGTTTATGTATGTGTAAATTAAATCTTAAAAGGGTTTCAGGATTTAGAGGAACATTACTCCTCTCTGCCCCCAGCTCCCACTATAGAAATGTTCAGTCGTATTTCAGCTTTATGTATATATTCTTCATTTTTCCTTTCATCTGGAGGGTAGAATGCAATGAACATTATATAATATTCTGTGCCTTTCTTTGTATTGGTAATTTAAAATGAAGAAGGTAGATTAGAGTTTTCTATTACATGTTAATAATAATAGCAATTTACTTTGCATCTGTAAAATCAAATTCTACTAGACATATGTGAGTGAATTGCATAAATGCTTTAAGTTATTTCAATGTTTTATATGAACAAGAACACTGAAGCCCAGATTAATTAATTTACTTGGGGTTACACAAGTTGTTGAAAAGAAGAACCAACATTTGTACCTGATCTTTCTTCTTTCAAAGCCCTTGTTTTTTATATAATATCTCTTCTCTCTATTAAATGTATGAAATTCATTCGACATTATATAACTTTTTAAGATTCTAACGTTGTTACCATAAGCAATTTCAAGTTCCATACTGTCATCTGGGGTGAGAGCGCTTTCTTGAATCTGTCTCAATATACATTAACAACATCCACAGAAAAAAGTAAATAACCCTTTTAAAAATAAAACTCTTCACTCTTATCAAAATGATCTCTGTAAAACTGCTGTCCTGATTTGTATTAATTCCTGAATCATCATAAACTGACCAGTATCCACATAGAGAGCTTTTCCCTGGTCTCACAGTTCCCCTAGGTTTAGGAGTGGTCCGAAGCTATACTATAAACTCAATGACGGGAACGTAGAGGAGAGAAGTGGGAGTCACAGTTGTCTTAGAGCAGATCTTGTTTTTCCTCCAAATAGTAAATCATGGTATTGGTAGATCAGAAAGATTGTTTTTATAAGCCCTTAAGATGTCAACCACTTTATATCTGGCAGGGAAGATTTTTAAATGGTGTGTATTGTCCCAGTAGAGTTCAATAAATTATGACTCCTAGTCATGTATCACATTAATAGAGAAAAGCTTCATTATCTGGCAGAGTATGCTAGAATTTGAGTACAATATATTATAAAGGTATGAATAGAGAAGAGGAGAGACTCAGTTCTGTCTTTAGTGCTGCTTGATACATTGAAGGTAGATCAGGGTCTGTCTCTATTGTGTTATGTAAGTAATACTTATTTTTAGTAAAAACATTAAAAATGGTGTATCATTTAGTTCACTGGATTATCATCACAGCACTTCTAAATATTAAGAAATGTAGGTTTGTTTTCCATAGGCGGTTTTCAGTGTGACCTCAGATGCAGCTTACATCTTTGAATTATTTTGAAGTTTTTTTCTATGGCATATAGATTTCTATATAGGGATAAGACATAAGTAGTTTAAACGCCCTTTAATAACTATAGAAAGCCTTTTCTGTCAGATCTTTCTTCATATTCTTTTTTCCCCTCAAGTTTAAACACAGCTACATAATAGGTGTTGGTTTATTTTTTACCTCATGGAATCATGGGTAGTTTCATTGCAGCTCATCTCTTTCTGTTTGTTTCGTATAGGGCTGATAGTTCAGGACCATTCAGACCCCATGTTCAGTTCATATGCCTATAAGTCCCACTACCTACTGAATGAATCAAATCGTGCAGAGTTGATGAAATTACCTATGATTCCTTCTTCGTCAGCTTCCAAAAAGAAATGTGAGAAAGGTAATAATCAAAATAGTTTATCTCTTGCTTTTAATTTTGCATTTCCTATTTTTCTCTCTTTCAATGAAGGGGGGCAAATGTATGCCTGTCAAGCACCATCTGTTATTTTTGGTAAATTCTACCTTGGTGGTTGTGACTTTGTCTTCATATGGCTGCAAAATTATTTAAAAGGGCTTAAAATAATTCCATTATTACAAAATTTTACTCCTCTCCTTGAATAAATTTTCACACATTTCATATGTCTTTTAAAATTAAAAGGCTGGGATTTTACTTCACATAGAAGAATATTATGAGGATACTTTCTCTTTTGCCTGATGTAGAACTGCCTTTGATGTTAGGGTAGCATATATGTGATGTTATCTGTTACTTTCAACTAAATAACAAGAAGGGTTATTAGATGGAAGGAAACCAAGATACTGACATTTAAATTTTTGATTTTAAGCACATTATTTTTGTTTTGTAAACAGTTTTATTACAAATATATAAAAACCAGTTGCCCTTCTCTCCATAGAGATTGGTGGGCAACTAGGTGGATATTCCCAAATAGTGGATATTGAAAGGCAGTCCAGCCGAAATGAAGAATTGCGTATGAGTAATTTATCCATAGAGAACCAGGCAAAAAATTTTAAAGTCACAGTTAATCTATGAAGAAAATCTTATGTTTAGCTTTATATAAAACCTACTTGCAATAAAAGAGAGAAGTGGTTTAACAATAATGTATTATCTGGGGAGTTATGCCAGAGTGTAAAATAAATAACCTTTGGAAGGCGAAGGCTTTTTCTTGTATATATTCCTGTTATGATCTAGGTGATAGTCAGAATTTTTTAAAAAATTAATTATGCCTAGTATTTTAAATGGGCCTTTTGTTCAGTCTTTGTGTTGCCTGCTTGATTTACCTATGTTCTCTATCAGACATCTGAATGGCAACCCCTTACTAAAAGAAGGTATAACTAGGCAAGTTGATTAGCCCCTGTCGGGAAGTAGGCTAGAAGCGAGTATTGGCATTTTTATTTGTTTTCCATTGAAGTCAGTATGTCACTGTGCTGGTGATGCACTACTTCCAAAACAAAGATGAACATAAGTCTGACTAACTCCATAATGTAATAAAATTAGAGCACCCGAGGCATTTTAAGAAATACCTTATTTTGTTGCTAGCATCTTTATAAAATTAGATTAATTCAGTTGTTGCCTATTTTGTTTTCAGTATTGACCTTGACATGAACTGAAATTATTTTGAGCCCTCTATTTGCTTAGCTGAATCATATCTTCTCTTGCATCTTAAAGCAGTTTTCTTGCATAGCACCAAGGTGGATTATTCATATTTTTTTTCCTATTACTCTTGTGTATTTTTTGTCAAAAAATCGTGATGATTTTCACTTAATGATTCTGGGTCTGTATTTCCTCTGAAATAAGACTTAAAATTAAAAACTATTCCATAATGTTAAAGTGGCCAGCCTGACTCTTTCATATCAGCTCTAAAAATCCCATGTCCCTTAAAGCTGTTTGCAAAGTTAGCTTTCCTTATTGGTCACTCCTTTCTAATGGAAAAATTGTCTCATTTTACTTAGAAAAGTTCCCCACCTAGGAGAAGAGCATTCAGGCAGCTAATCTCTAGACTGGAGAATTGGAACAACTAACCCATATTGAGATCTGCAGACAAAAAACAAAACAAAACAAAACTGATGATTGAAGTTAAAAAACTTTTATTAAGCAGAGGAAATATAGTAATTTAATTCATCACTGATTTGTGTATGGATTTTCTTTTTGTTTTTATGTTAATCAGCTAGATGTTTGAAAGCCTACAGAAAGTCTGAAAAATTGATAGCAAATCCTCAAAAGGTTGGAATATATGATTTGATAAAGTTGTGTAAAGGACTCAACCTTTTGTGTAAGAGACATTAATTCTCAGAACACTCATGGATTATAGATCTGATTTTCCAATGGAAAGATGAATTTTTTCTTTGCAGTAACTGTCTTTATTTTATTTCATCTTCAGTGGTTACATTTTTCTCCATTACTTGTTGAAATATACCTGTTAGAAATATTTAATATCCCCCATTTAAAATTATTATTTTGTTTGCTGCACATGTTTTGTTCTTAATCCAGAGATCATTTTGTGTATTTAAAAGGAGAAGACTTTGCTAGGGATTTTGGAAGGATCTCCTTGGGTGTGGTACTTCATTCTATACTAATAATTATTTAGTTTTATGCTATAAAGCAGTGGTTCTCAATATGAAGACAGAAAAGACATGTAAAAATTTTTTTTTGATCTGTTTAACATCAGAAAATCTAGGAGAATCACATTTGTACAAAATTAGGCTGCATTTTTTTTTAATATTTGGCTACAATTCTAATGATTTAATGTGATAATACTAGTTATTGGGATCAGAAGCTCTGATTGGCAGTTATATTTTTACTTGATTAATATAAACAAGAGAAACTAATTGTTACTTTTAAAATGCAGGGATTTGGGTTTGCAGGCTTTTTTGTTTTGTTTTTTTCTGAGTAAAATATTTGAAAACATAGGTCCATAAGGTTGATAAAATATTCAAAAACATGTACGTTCATAATGAATGGAAAGGGAACCCTTGGTGATGAAAAAGTTTCAAACCACTGCTGTATAGCTTATTTGACTTATCTTCACTGGAAAGGTAATGATAATGTAATGACCAACTTGGCAAAATACAATCCTTTTCCTTTTTTGTATTCTTTTATGGGAAGAAAAAGAGTACTGATCAACCTATTGGCTATATTTTCATTCTTGCTAATTTTGTTATAAAGGGATTTAGTTAACTGTGGCACTGGATTAAAATACAAAGATGACCATTGCTTGCTTTCTCTGTTCTCAAGGAGCAAAGAAAGTAAGTTGTTACATATTTATTTGAAAAATCTGCTCTCAAGTGTACTCAGTCTAAAGATTTTTTTTATGCATCTATTTTGTCATGTGAAGAGTTTTAGCTGCCCAGATTTTAGAGTGGTGAAGAGTACAGTAATTTTTGTGCTACTCCAAAACTTTAATTTCTGGCCACTAAAGTCCTGAAAAGGAACTAAAGTAGCTAAAATCTGTTCAGTTGCTTTCTATTTTAATCCATCACTATAGATATGACTCAATCCCTTTGTTATTTCTCCTCAATTTGAATCAAATTTAATGCAATTCAGAGATAACTTTGTCCTTTCTTCTTTTTCTCTTCCCTTCTTTTCTCAGTTATTAAGACTGTTTATTTGTTTCAAGGTGGAAGATTGCTCTGCTGTGAATCGTGCCCAGCTTCCTTCCACCCGGAATGCCTGAGCATAGAAATGCCAGAAGGCTGCTGGAATTGTAATGACTGTAAAGCTGGCAAGAAACTACATTACAAGCAGATTGTTTGGGTCAAATTGGGAAATTACAGGCAAGTTTTTCCAAGGGCAAAGAGGAAGTGTTCAGTTACTGTTCACACATAGGCTCATAATCTTTATGCCAAGTGGATAGAAGGTAGGTTAAACAGCACAGAGCTCCATCCTTAAATAAAGGAAACATGTTAAGTGTGAGTACTGGAGGACTGGGAAGTTTATGTTGTTAGATTTTTTTTTTCTTTTGATTGGTTAACTTTTTCTCTCTAAAAGTTATTTTATACTAATTAACTATGGACAACTATATTTTGGAATAAGGGTATTATGTGGATAGTGAGAAATATTTGTTTTCTTGTGTTCTGATTGGATTTATATTCATTTCTAATTTCTAATAAAATTGAGAGTTTATATCCTGGCCAAAATAGTTTTTTCATTTTAATTCTAGCTAGAAGCTTTAAGCTATATGCAAAAAGAGAGCTTTCAGAATTTATAAAGAGATTATTATATCAAGAGCCTTTTGTTCTTAAGGGACTAAAGTAAGAAGTATGTGGGATTGCTATTATTTGAATAAAATTTCCGCCTTTAAGAAGCTTTCTTTTAGTAAGTCTTCACTGAAGGAATAGCAATATAGTTGAAAATTTCTATGCTCCATGTTTTGGGACTACTTATCATTTTACTAAGAAAACAGATACAGTTCAAGAGAGCACAACAGAGTTCTCTTTTCAGTTAGAATTGTAAGTAAAATATATTTCTACAGAATGTGAAACATACTGTAATTTTTTTTTTTTTTTTTAGTAAGTGCTCTGTCATGTTCTCAGATTTAATTATCCTAACTTCAAAAGTTTAATTTCCACCTGAGATGGGGAAGTAGTGGAATTGAGAAGCCACTACCACCCCAGCACTGTTTGTGTGTATGTGTGTGTTTAACATATTACAATAAACCTCCGAGTTCTGAGAAATAAAACTGACAGTTTGAATACATAAGCAGTTTTATACTCTATGGCAAAAAAGATCATAAAGTTTTAAAAAGGCAAATGTCAAATCAGGGGGAATTATTTGCTCTTACACTTCAGTAAGAAAAGATTAAATACCTTACTTAGAAAAACAGGCAAAGAGGAAAAAGAGCCAGTTTGCAAAAAGAATAATAAATAGAAAATGAACATAAGAAAAATGCTCAGCGTCACAAAAGTAAATGTACATTAACAACAAAGAGATTATTTTGTTTTTCAGTTAACAAATTAGTGAAGATTTAAAAGAGTAATAATTTTATGACCAGGGATAGCATGAAGAAACAAATGCAGGCAGTCTGACATCGTGTTTCAGAATTATAACTGTGTGTACCCTTTGACTTCAAGGAATTTAAGGAAGAAAAAATTGGACTTGCAGGCAAAAATGTAGTTCCAGAGATGTTCACTGCAGTATTATTTCTCATTGTACAAATTTGAAATAATCCAAATGCTTAGTCATTAGAGGATTTGTCAAGTAAGTTATAATGTATTCATATTGTAGATCACCTTAAAGTCAATAAAAGGCTAATGCATATCTATATAGTAATGTTACAGGGCAACCCTAATGTGAAATGGGTTGCCTGAGGGCCTCTCTGGTGGTACAGGGGTTATAGTCTCAGAGCTATCAAGCTATGGCCAGCCACTGTAGCTTGAGTTCGATCCCTGGCCAGGGAGCTGACCCACATGGCACAGCAGACCTCTCTTGTCTCGCCCACTGCTTCCCTCAACAGTGTATTTCAGTCCTGGCTGTTCTGCTCCCCACTCTGTCTCTGGTGAATCCTCTCACACTCCCTGTACCTCTGGCCTACACCCCGGTTCTTCTGTGCATAAATAAATAAAAACAAATCTTTAAAAAAAAATTGAGATGTAATTGACATGTAGTATCATATTAGTTTCAGGTGTTCATCATGATTTGATATTTCTTTATTTGTGAAATGATTACCCTGATAAGTTTAGTTAAGGTGCATCACCTTGTTGTTGTAATTTTTTTTCTTGTGATGAGAAATTTTAAGATCTACTCTTAGCAACTTTTATTTTATTTTTTAAAATTTATTTTTCTTACAATATTTGCTTTTCTCAGGTGTAGTCCCCCTAGAATTTCCACCAATTCACTGTGTACCATCACCATCTCTTGTGCTCTTCTCACCTGTTTTGATCTTAGCAACTTTTAAATGTATAATACAGTAATACTAACTATACCTGCCATGCTATATGATATATATTTTCTTTTTAAAAAGTTACTATGGGGGCCTCCCTGGTGGCGCAGTGAGTTAAGCAACGCACTATGAAGCAAAACCGCAGCCACTGCAGCACGAGTTCGAGCCCTGCTGCCGGCCAGGGAGGGGACCCACATGGCGTAGCAGACCTCTCCTGCCTCGCCCGCTGCTCCCCTCAGCAGTGTACTTCCATTGATCTGCCTGTTCTGCTCCCCGCTCTCTGTGGTGAATCCTCTCCGCCCCCCCCACACCTCTGGTCTGTACCCCAGTGCTTGTATGCATAAATAAATCTTTAAAAAAAAAGTTACTATGAAAACATCTTTGACTTAATATCTAAACTGCAATCACATTATATTTTATTTTATTTTAAAATTTTTTTTTAAGATTTTATTTATTCATACAAGAGCTGAGGTACAGGTCAGTTTCAGTTCAGGGAGGTGAGAGGTTTCACCAGAGACAAAGCCAGGAGCAGAACAGGCAGACTGACTGAAACACACCGTTGAGGGGAGCAGCAGGTGAGGCAGGAGAGGTCTGTCGCACCATGTGCCAGCGGCAGGGATAGAACTCGTGCTGCAGTGGCTGCGGTCTGCCCAACAGTGTGTTGCTTAACCCACTGTGCCACCAGGGAGGCCCCCATATTACATTTTAAAGAAACCCAAAGCAGTGCTCTACTTTACAGTCTAATCAAATTTTATATGTAGGTTGTCAGATTCTTGTTGTGTTTTGAAAAGACTTCCATCCATGAATTAATTCTTAATGTTTCCTTCCAGTTAGGCCCAGCTGGGCCACATGAAACTGTTTCATTTCAGTAGTTACCTCTGTGTGAAGGTTCCCAGGAGTACAGAACTTGGAACAATCAGTGGCTGAATATGTGCCTATTCCTAACTGACCCAGTGAATGCAGTGGTCATATACATATTTAAATGCCTAAAGTGACTTAGAAGTAGACCGAATAATTATTTTCTAGACTACTTCAAAGGGAAACCAATAGTGTTTTGTAGTATTAATTTAAGCATTCACTCTTAACCATGTTTTAATTAATTCTCACATGGACAGTAGGATGCCTTTTAGATGATGTATATTCAAGTTCTGCACTATGAATCTGGAGGGTGATGATTACTTCATTTATTTTCTAAATAATGTAATTTTTCATAAAGTAAATGGTTTTATTAGAAATGTAAAATAAAGTGAAAAAAAAAGATGATTCACCCTTCAATTCCTGATTTGCCCAATTGCTGAAAACTGTCAATTGCCTCATAGATGGTTTCATTTAGTAGTAATTCAACCATCACTGAATGAAATAATTGTTTTCATCATGTCCAAAATCCCATGTTTGTTATGATCTAAGATGAATTAGATTCTGAAATACACATTGATATAAAATCTAGTATTGACCCTGGTTGATTAGTCAGAAAATGCTAATTTGAATGAGAGTCATCTTTCTTTTTTACTATAATGTCAGTTTATTCTCAAATAAGTCCCTTGAGTACCAGAAATAAGTTTTTATACTTTGAAAGATAATCTTGGTATTAAGAATATCAAGTTTGGAGAGAAGCATGACTTTTTCTAGGATTGAAATTAGGTTTGGAATAGTATTAGTTATTCTCTAATTTTTAGGTTGGATAGCAGGTTCATTGTTATTTTATAACTATGCTTTATAACTTACATTTTTATAACATGTTATTTTATAAATACCAAATACTAATTTTTTTAAAAGAAAAATTAGATCAGTTGCTTAGGAGTAGTTTAGTCCATGTTCACTATTTCATTAATTCATTATTCAACATGTTTTAAATAATATGCCATTTGGGCAGAATTAATGACAGACAAGATACTTTGTGTCTCTAGAATCTGAATGAAAATTACAAAGTATAAAACCTTCTTTACCCAACCTTCTGCCAGCCATATAGAGAGTGGTGTGATTTTTCATCCTCTTGCTTTTTTTTTCAGGTGGTGGCCAGCAGAGATCTGCAATCCCAGGTCTGTGCCACTGAACATCCAAGGCCTTAAGCATGACTTGGGGGACTTCCCTGTGTTCTTCTTTGGTTCTCATGACTACTATTGGGTGCACCAGGGCCGAGTATTCCCTTATGTTGAAGGAGACAAAAGTTTTGCTGAGGGACAGACAAGTATTAACAAAACCTTCAAAAAAGGTAAGTTGGATGGTGTTCACAATAGCTCACAACTGAGTCTCCGAGAGTGATTTCTTGAAACTTCCTGTTGTGTATATGACATGTTTTTGGGATTGGAGAATTTTTACCAGGATTTTGATGCATATTTTCAATCACATTAGAACCATACAAGAACTCAGCCAACTAGAAAAATACATACTTTGCTCTTATGTGAAAAGTGTTTTAGTGGTCTTTCTGCAGACTTAGAGATAACTCTGGGAGTAGTTTTCTTAATCAAGCTCGTAATGAAGCTCTTTTGCCACATAACAGAAGTAAATCTTCCTATTACAAACCTTATAACTGTTGTGCAACAAGTTGCCAGGAAGTTTTACTTTCTGGGTAAGAGAAAAATGAATGGTAAGTTTAGTGCTAAGTGAAAAGCTGCTCTTTGGTTCATTTGGAAGCCTCTGATCATTGAAATAGGACCTCTTCTCTGAGGCAGCAGCTAGCAGAGCATAATAGTTCTCAGTTATAAATGAGTCATCCTGGGCCTCCCTGGTGGCGCAGTGGGTTAAGCAACACACTATGAAGCAAACTGCAGCCACTGCAGCACGAGTTCTATCCCTGCCGCCGGCTAGGGAGGGGACCCACATGGTGCGACAGACCTCTCCTGCCTCACCTGCTGCTCCCCTCAGCGGTGTGTTTCAGTCAGTGCCTGTTCTGCCCCCCACTCTGTCTCTGGTGGATCCTCTCACTGTCCACACCTCTGGCCTGTACCACAGCTCTTGTATACATAAATACATAAAATCTTTAAAAAATAAATGAGTTATATCCTATTTTGAACTATTTACCCTATTCTGGTAAAAGTGGTTATTTCTAGAATGTAATTTTAAAAAGAAAACCTCAGACCAGATCAGTACATTGTGAAGGCAGTATAAAACTAGTCTACTTACAGGTTTGGTTTTGTTTGGGTTTTTTTTTTGGTATTTATATACTTTCTTTGGTCTTGTTGGCAGCACTGGAAGAAGCTGCAAAGCGTTTCCAGGAATTGAAAGCACAAAGAGAAAGTAAAGAAGCACTAGAGATTGAAAAAAACTCAAGAAAACCTCCCCCTTACAAACATATCAAAGTAAGTTTTTAACCCATGAAAACACTGGTATTTGACAGGAAAGGTAAAATGCATTAGTCTCTTAGTAGTTAGAAGGTCCCTTTTGATTTGTACAAACTCTTGTTAATTATCACTTAATCTTCTGTAAAACAACTTGTTGGGAGCATCAAATAGGAGCCAAAGCTTCTATCCTATTATAATGGGGTTTTTGATAAACCTGTCAAGTCTAGGAGCAAAATGTTTGATGTTATTTTGGGGTTCTGCACCCAATCCAAAATGTGTGTGAGGGGGTTCCTCCAGGTAATTCTTGGACATCAGCAGAATGTCTGAGAATTCCACTCAAAATTTTTACATTATATATCTGAAGATAGTATCAGATTGCATTCTCTAGCTGTCAGTAGCCAATAAAAGCTCAGATTTTCTGTTGTGCTCTCCTTCAGGCAGACTAGGCTCCCAGCATTCCACGTGTTCATCAACCCAGAAACTCTCTGAACCCCTCTGGGTTTTTATGCAGCTTCATCACATAATTAATTAATTAAATTACTGGCGGGTGGCAACTGAGTCAATATGTAGTCACCCTTCCCTGGAAATCAGAGGGTTCATAAAATTACAACCCTCAATTCAAGGTTGGTTCCCCTACAAACAGCTCAATGGCCCCTCCCTTACTCTGCCCTCCCCTCCCACCCACCCCACCCCACCCCACCCCATCTCCTCCAACCCCCCCCACCCCCAGGTGCAATCCAAAAGTCACTTCCTTAACATAAACCCAGTTGTGGAAAAGGCTTGTTGTGAACAAAAAGACACCATTTCACTTTTATGGCTTTGAATTTCAGAAAGTGAGGATAAGAAACCAAATACTATAACAGGGCCTCCCTGGTGGCACAGTGGGTTAAGCAACGCACTGTGAAGCATCCATGGCATAGCAGTTCAAGTTCAATCCCCAGCCAGGGAGGGGAACCACATGACGCAGAAGACCTCTCTCCTGCCTCGCCCGCTGCTCCCCTCAGCAGTGTATTCCAGTCCATCTGCCTGTTCTGCTCCCCACTCTGTTTCTGGTGAACCCTCTTACTTCCTATGACTCTGGCCTGTACCCCAGCTCTTGTATGCATGAATAAATAAATCTTTAAAAAAAAATAAAAACAACCAAATACTATAACAAAGGATGTTTCCATTACTCTATCACTCAGAAAACTACAGAATTAAGGGTTTTGGAACCAGGACTCCTGGACCAATGATTAAAATGACCAAGATACATTTCTTAGAAATCATAATATTGCAATGTAAAATCTTATTCTTGCTCAACCAGATAACCCTGTAACTAAATGAGAATATAAATATTTAACCCTGCTCTTCTGGAGAGCCCACAGTTGTTTTCAGTTACCAAATTTCCATTAAGGAGCAAAAATACACAAGATAAATGAAATTCACACCAGGTTTTGATATTTTTATCAACTAAAAAAAGATAATCATTTTTCCTAGCTTACTCATGAGATAACAAAAATTAAGATAAAGACCCTCTCACACCACAAGGGCTGAAGCAGCGCCAGGAATAGCATGGATGTTTCTGGTGTCCTGGTGCTAATTCCTCCCTCTCACCTCTATCTTTTTTCTCTAGGCTAACAAGGTTATAGGAAAAGTCCAGATACATGTTGCAGACCTATCAGAGATTCCCCGCTGCAACTGCAAGCCTGCTGATGAGAACCCTTGCGGCTTAGAATCTGAGTGCCTGAACAGAATGTTGCAGTATGAGTGTCACCCGCAGGTATGCCCAGCTGGAGATCGGTGCCAGAACCAGTGCTTTACAAAGAGGCTCTACCCTGATGCAGAAATCATCAAAACGGAGCGGAGAGGCTGGGGCCTCAGGACCAAAAGGAGCATTAAGAAGGTAGCATGGGCCAGGGGTGGGGTGGAGGTTCGTGCAGTGGGTGGGGGGGTAGACCAGAACTATGGCTCTTAGAGATGCTTCAGCAGGGGTAAATCACATAGGGAACTATGACAACCTTTGAAAGTTCCCACTTGGTACTTCTTGAGCAAAGAAACTGTAGGAAGAGTTAGTAATAAAATACACAAACTTTGGATATTAATGATCAGTCATAAAAAGGACAAGAGACATTGACATTACTTTAAATTATTTTTTATTTGTTAAGCAAAATAGATTAAAAGACTCAGTAAAGGTAAAGTGCATCTGAGGTAGAGACTAGCAAACCCAGGACTTTGCTCCAACATCATAATTCACTGATCATGAACTCATTACCCAGTCACTAACTGCCCTGAGCCTCATCTTCCTCATCTTTGAACTGGAAATTTAATCCCTGCCCTGATGCTATAAAGAAAAATAAAGCTGTTAAAGTGGATAGCTGATGACAGGCATTGCTATTTTAAATTAATTAAGAAAGACCTGAGGAGGCTACTTGCTTTTGTACAGTCAACAGGGAGAAAGACACTTCAGCAAGATGGACTCTTAATCACCATTCATCCTGTCTCTTGCCATATCTTATTATGACCATATTCAAGGGGAGAAGATCCCAACACTTGAATACCAGGAGGCAAGGATCATGGAAACCACTTTAAAAATCTGTCTACCACACTTGGGTTTCAAAAGAATAACTTTGACTATAGTATGGAGATTTTACATTAGTGGGGGAAGAATGACAAAAAGGAGACTATGATAGTTCAGAAGAGACAGGATTGTGGTATGGACAGAATTTGGTATACATTGGCTGTGTAGATTGAGTTGCTGTTCAAAGGCCGTCTGCATTTTAAATGTCTTATAATATAGTGCAAAATTTTTAATATTTTAATGCCATTCATGTTACACATACATACAAATTTTGCTTGCGATTTCTGAAGCATTTGGGGAGCCATCTGAAACCTATCCAGTTACATATTGTGTCAACACCATTTAAGAGTAGTCTTATTTATACTAAAATATAATCTGACTTACTAAATTAATGACATGAAGAGAAAAGAAAGCACAATCTGAATTATTCTCCCTTTTAATACTTAAGGAATTGCTAATGTAAGACAATTCATCTTTTAAAAAATAGAACTATGCAGTCACTAAAAAGCATACTCATGAAGACATCGTAATGACATGGAAAAAAATTTTGGTACATTTAGGAAACTACAGCCAAATATGAATTGAATGTACACACACCCCTTCTTTTCACAAATAACAAATTCCTGAAAAGGTATGTCAGAGTCAGACAAAGTGACTTCCTGTTGTGAAGAAGTTTCTTTGTTGGAAATGAAAAAATACATATTAAATATACTAATTACAACCTGCCTTGTTGCCACAATCTTAATCATTCTGTTTTTTTGTTTTTGAGGTAATTTTGGTTTACATTATATATGATTCAGAAATATAGGATCACACCTCTTCAGATGTTTGTTACTATACCATACCACACTCCCACCAAGGCACCCATGGATAAGTCGTCCACCATAATCCACTAGACATACTACCCTCTTGGCTCTTTACCTCCCCCCTCCCTCTCTGGTCACCTCAATTCTGCATTCAGAGATCTAGAGTTTGTATTTGGTTTGGGAAGAAATCACTGCAAACCATAGGTCCATTTATGACAGCATATAACCAGAATCCACATTACCCCTGGTCACAGTGGTAATTGTGTTCATGGAATTTAAACACATATATAGTAAAATCTAGAGCAACATGTGTTGCTAAAATTGCAACGGCTGTCATCTTCATCATTTACTGGAAAACAACTGGCTCTTGGTGGCCTGCCTGTTGCCACAAACTTGAAAGACAGATTTCTAGTATTTTTTGGTCCTTTGTTATTTTTGGTCAAAATTGAATTCACAGTTAATGATTTCAAGTCAGGTAGACAACTCTTTCAGGCTAAAGATGTGTCACTTTTAGGGCATCTAAAATATTTTGATCTTTACTTATGATGGTATCAAGCTTATAAGACTTGTACTCATGTTTGATAACAACATTTAAATTTTTCTGTATTCACTCATTTTTATAGAATATAAATATAAATCACAATAAATGGTTCTCAAGCTTTTAAAGCCACATTTTTTTCCCAAATGAAATCTTACTTTGAATTCTACTATGTAAAAAAAATGAAGTAGAGTTGATTTGTTTGAAATTTTAAATAGGTTTCCATTAAAGAAAATTTGCCATAATGGGCCTCTCTGATGGCGCAAGGAGTTGAGCGCCGCACTGTGGCACTTCCACAGCCACTGCAGTGCAAGTTCCATCCAAGTGGGGACCCACATGGCACAAGCAGACCTCTCCTGCCTCGCCTGCTGCTCCCCTCAGCAGTATATTTCAGTCAGTCTGCCTGTTCTGCTTCCCACTCTGTCTCTGGTGAATCCTCACACCCCCTGCGCTTCTGGTCTGTACCCCAGCTCTTGTATGATTAAAAAAAAAAAAAAAGATGTGGAATATTACTTAGCTATATTTTAAAAAGCCTTGCCATTGGCAACAACATGGATGGAACTGGAAGGATTTATGCTAAATGAAGTAAACCTGAAAAACAAATACTGGATCCTTTCATTTATGTGGAATATAAATAAAAGGCAAAGAAGCTGATTAAAGTATTAATAAAACAAACCCTTGAAATATAACTGTAGAATTGAGACTGTTAGAGGAGGGAGAGAGAAAGAGGTCATGGGAACTAGGGAAGGCGGTGGCCTTCTGGCCGAGGGTAAAGGCTTATGGGTATCTTGATGGTGGGGTAGTGTGGTAACAGACATCTGAGTAGGTATGAACCTATTTGCTAAATCATGTACAGTATTGTAAACCAGTGTTGCCTCAATAAGGAAAAAAAATGTTCTTCAATAGGTGAATGATTAAGTGAACCCGGTGATGTCCATACTTTGGAATACTATTCACCAGTTTAAAAATTATTGATAGACACCACAGATGAGGCTGAAATTTTTTTTAAACGTCAACTGGCAGGTTCCATACACATGATTCCACTTACAGAACATTCTCAAAATAACAGAATTATAGAAATGGAGAACAAACTGGCTATGGGATGAGGTGAGGGATAGAGGATGGATGTGGTTATAAAGGATTTGAACAAGGAACTTCATTAGTAATAGGACAGTTCTATATCTTGATTGTGTTGGTGATTTCACAATTTATACTTAATAAAATTCCATAGAACTAGGCACACATGAATGCATGTAAAACCTATGAAATTTGAATTAAGATTGTACCAATGTCATTTATGCAGTTTTAATATTGTACTATAGTTTTTATGTTATCATTGGGGAAAACTGAGGAAGGATACAGAGATCTGTAATTTCAAATTAAAAGTTTTTACAAAGACCTAGATTTTAAAAAAATAGTTTAAAAAAAAAGCTCAGAGTCAGATCTGTTGTAGTCTTACTCCCAAAAGTACAAATTAGTATAACTGTATACAACTTTGAAGGCTTGAGTTAGCCAGTTCCAGTATTGACTGGACTATAGAAATAATAATGTCAACAAGAAAACACAAGCAGATTTTCACCTTTGAGGCACTGGTACAAGGAAAATAGTACCACCAGAATACCCATGAGTAGCAATAGTCTGTTCTAGGGTTGAATTACATTTCCAGTATTCTTTCTGGCTCATTCTCTTAGAATATATGTGGTGTTAAGGAATGCTTTTTAATATAATATACTGACTATATATTGCATGATTATCTGCAGGGTGAATTTGTAAACGAATATGTTGGTGAACTAATTGATGAAGAAGAATGCAGATTGAGAATCAAACGAGCCAACGAGAACAGTGTAACTAATTTTTATATGTTAACTGTGACCAAGGTAAACTTGCTTATTTTTTTAAAAGATCTTTTGGTTTTGTTTCATAGCCTTAGGTTAATTTTATTTCCTCTAATTTGACATTTCTCAAGAAAATTAGAATGATTTACAGTAGCCAAAATGCTGCCTACTAACTAATATGCTAATTATACCAGAATATAAAATGATTACTGAATCCCTGCACATGACATGTGAGATAGTAATGAGTAAAAAGAGAATCAGGAATGGGGTTAACTTGCCTGGATTTCTTTTTTAAAGGTTTGTTTATGTATACATACAAGAGCTGGGGTGTATACCAGAGGTGGGAGGTAGGGATGAGAGGATCCACCAGGGACAGAATGGCGAGCAGAAGAGGCAGATTGACTGAAATACACTGCTGAGGGGAGTAGTGGGTGATACAGGAGAGGTCTGCTGTGCCATGTGGGTCACCTCCCTGGCCTGGGATCAGACTCAAGCTACAGTGTCTGCCAGTGGCTTCATCGTGCTGAGACTTAACCCTTTGCACCACCAGTAAGGCCCAATCTGCCTGGATTGTAATCCCAGCTCTCATCACTAAGAAAGCTAGTCTTTAGTCTATCACTGAAAGAAAGAATCAGATCTATAATTCTAAGTTAGAAACCATTAGTAAGGATTTGATTTAGCAGAAATTCTCTTTTATAAGTTCAGACTTTTTTATGAGCTAGGAAAAATGAATGCTGTGAAAAGAAAAATGACATTAAAACTACTAGTTTAATACATGCAATTGTAAGTCCTATTTGATGCACAATGCATCCAATATTTAATTTCTTAACAGTCCTCTGATTTACTGAGGATCAGAAACTGATGTCCAGACAGTATATGTGTTTGTTGAATACCTTGTAACAGTTTAATGAAGAGCCCAGGGCCTCCCTGGTGGCCTAGGGGCTAAGTCTTAGTGCTAATACTGCTACTGCTACAGCCTGAGTTCGATCCTTCACCAGGGAGCTAACCCTGGTGGTGCAGCAGATCTCTCCTGTATTGCTCACGGCTCCCCTTAGCAGTGTGTTTCAGTCAGTCTGCCTATTTTGTTCCCCATTCTGTCTCTGGTGAACCATCTCGGACCTCTGGTGCAGGTCTTCTACACCAAAAAAAAAAAAAAAAAAGTCAAGACTAGTGCCGGTGTTTCCTATGATCCATGTTTTCACTGTAAAACAGTCAGAATATCATTAAAAGTAAGAAATATAAGTCATTTAAAAGATATGTTAACTAATATATCATTGCTCAAAAGTTGTACCACTTTCATAAACATAAAATTTTCTCTACTTACAAATGCTGATTGGTCCCTGAAATCCTGTTCTGACCACTCTGTCCTTCTGAACAACACTTGGGAGGCTCCATCCTCTAAACTTTGTCCAAACTTAGTTCGAGGCCAAAATGTTGAGCTCCCTACTGTATTTTGAACTTTATTGTAAATAAAAATAGAACAAACAGATGGCTACTAGGGATTATATCCCAGACTATAACCCTTATGTCAATCACAGCTCCAAGTCTTCATTCAGAGAAGTTTCTCATTTTTCCTTCTTTATGGCCTAAATTCTATCTATCTACCTCCATACTAATTTTGCATTTTGTTCAGAATAAGTAGGAGTAATCACAAAACACCATAGTTCTCATTGTAAGTAGTTCTTAAATCTGAAAATATTGTTCCTAAATCTATGGCCAGATAATTTTCTAAATAGCTTTATTCTGAGGTCTGCGTATTTCTTGAAACAAATGTAAAAACAAACTAAATTCCATTATATCTTAATTGCTTTGACTTGAAAGTTATCAAGTTGAGGACTTTGTGAGTTGCACAAAGAGCCCCACATTTTTGGAGCTGTAAGTTGTCAAATATCAGCTGAAGCAAAATGCTGCTGCTTTGTGGCTCTTGACTAAACTAGATGTTCATAAGATATACTTAGTTTTATGTCAAAGGTATCTTTCATTTCCTTTCTTTCTAAAGGATCGTATAATTGATGCTGGCCCAAAAGGAAATTATTCTCGCTTTATGAACCACAGTTGTAATCCAAACTGTGAAACACAAAAGTGGACAGTGAATGGGGATGTTCGAGTTGGACTCTTTGCTCTTTGTGATATTCCTGCAGGTAAAAAGTGACTTGTCCCCATGTCCCTATTTCTGGGAACAAGTATATCCTTTGAAGGCAGGACGTTATTCTTCAAAGTATGATGCTAAAGCATTTATTCAAATAAGATAAAGAGTTATATTTAGAATTATCTACCAATAAGACATAAAAATCTATATTCTGTAAAAGAGAGCTTAGCAAGAGCCCTTCTGTGAAAGGTATTGTTGAATTCTGTGTCCACAATACTACTGAATGAGTTCTCTAAATTACTGCTGTCTCTATAATGTAGCCAGATGTTTAAACTTTTGTTGTTGTTGTTTTTTAAGTACTAAAAGTAATTAGCCTGTGTTAACATCATCTGGTTTCTTGGTTTGTGGGGTTTTTTGTCTTGTTTTGTTTTAGTTTGAAAGGTCAATCTGTTTTAAATTAAACATAAAAAACCTCTAATGCCAGAGTTAGTGCTTTTTTTCCCCTTACCCGTCCAGCATCTTAACAACAGAACTCAGTTTTCTCCTTCGTTAAATTTGTAGGAAAATACATGAGAAATGTTGTAGCTAAGAGATTTTAACTTTTTCTAGAAATCATTGTGGATTGTAAAGCCCGATTAAAGGAAAGCTTGGGCCTCCTACTTTGAACCCCATGGGTCTTTGGTGCCTATAGTAATCCTCCGTTGAATTGCTCTGATCATAGTATAAGCACTAATTAATTATTGGAAATAGTATGGTCATTACAATTCCATGGTCATGTTTTGTTCATTTAGGAACTAGCGTAAGTTAGCATTAGAAAAGAGGGCTAAACTAGAATTCATTTTTCTTCAGCATAGGTTTAAGATTTTTTTTCTTCAGTGTTACTTAGTTTTTGGCCATTTCAACAAAGAAAATGTGAATTCTTTAGTAAACATTTATTTTTGCTGTGGGGATTGGATGGGGATCTCCCCCTGCCTCCTTTTTTTTTTTTTTTCTTTCATCAGTGTCGTCAGTGCATAATACAGCAGAGGGAAATGTCTTCTTGTCAGATTGTATCTCTTTTTTCATTATGAAAAAGTGTGTGACCACACTTCTCCTTTCCATGACTGGAATACGAGTAATTATTTCTCTTACATTTTAGGAATGGAGTTAACATTTAATTATAACCTGGATTGTCTGGGCAATGGCAGAACAGAGTGCCACTGTGGGGCAGAGAACTGCAGTGGTTTTCTAGGCGTGCGGCCAAAGGTCAGTCAAAGAAGTTTGTAACAATCTCAGGAAAATGCTGACAGATGGGTACCTGGTTTAGTTTGGTTGTCATCAGTGGTTTGTTCCAAAGTTTAGACTCTCTGATTTTCCTGAAGCACATCTTAGTAAGAGATCCTGGCTTCTGGAAATATATTTGTATTTCTGTTTTAAGTTAACAAAATCCTTTTCAGAAACATCTTTGAAATTTGGTGTGTATTTAAAATTACTGAATTATATGCTGTTAAAGGATGGATTTTTATATGTGAACTATAGTTTAACATCCTTGCAATAAAAAAAAAAAAACCTCTTCAAAAGTCAGTGAAAATGAAGCTTTTTTTTTAAACTATGTTGCTGTTATAGGATAAGTATTCCTGGTGTTTTAGGTAATTGAACGACAGATGAATTCAAATGAATGTGAGATGGTTGGATTTTCCTGTCAGTGTAAGGCATCATATACTGTGGTGGTTAAAGCTGTGATCCTTTTCTCCTGCCAGTCTGCATGTGCATCAACAACTGAGGAAAAGACAAAAAATGCTAAATTAAAGCAGAAGAGACGAAAAATTAAAACAGAACCAAAGCAGATGCATGAAGATTTCTGTTTTCAATGTGGAGATGGTGGAGAGCTGGTCATGTGTGACAAAAAAGACTGTCCCAAAGCATACCACCTCCTATGCCTTAACCTGACACAGCCGCCATATGGTAAGCTGGAGTTCTAGACCTATCCTTTGGTTTCCCAGCTGCGTGTAACCTGGAATATGTTCCACTTCCTAAGTGGAGCTGTAGAATGGAAAGATTGACTAAGACAAATAACAATAGCAAACCAAGACTATGCTGGTGAAAAATCTGCAAATTTCACATACCTGTTGGTTCACAAGGATTGGTTCTTTTCTTTTTATTTATTATTACCCGAGGTGAGTAGTTGGTGCCTATGGTGCTGGGTTTTGGCCACTAGCTCACATACTGAGTGGTACATGCAGACTTTTGTTTGATTGAAGGTTGGAGTTGTATTCAGCTGAATTCAGTCTCTGATCAGAGAAGAATGTGGGAACTTAAATTTCTCATGGGTAGTTGAGACAGGCACTAACTTGGGCTCTTTTCCCTCTTTCCACCCCTCATTAGGAAAGTGGGAGTGCCCGTGGCATCAGTGCAGTGAGTGCAGCAGTGCAGCTGTTTCCTTCTGTGAGTTCTGTCCGCATTCATTTTGTAAAGATCATGACAAGGGGGCGCTGGTTCCCTCTGCGCTGGAAGGCCGGCTCTGCTGCTCTGAACATGACCCTGTAGCTCCCGCGTCACCGGAATACTGGAGCAAGACCCAGTGTAAACTGGGATCACAAGATCATGGAGAAGAAGTAAAAGAATAAATGGGTGGTGATTCCCCTTTTTTTTTTTCCATTTAAATGAAAAAAAAAGGAAAAGACAAAAGCAAATAGATAATGCCTTTGTAAAAGAGACTGCTGCAGTGCATACAACCTTTGCCATCAGTACTGCCTTATTAAAGCAAAAATGGGGGAGAGGGAGGAACTGGTGTGTGCAGGTAGAAGCTGTTGGTGGTATCTGTTTTTTCTGTTTTGTTTTGATGGTTTGAGGGTTCTTCTATGGAGGGTTAAATACCCTTGGTCTTTCCTTGCCTTTTAAATTGTGCTTCAATACCTTTTCAGCTGGAAAGAGTTGTCTTTGCTTTTCATTAAGAACAAGTGAAAAGAAACTGATAATGAGATAAAGTCTAGGATGTATTCTGTGGGTGTAAGAGCAAAAGTTGCCATCATTCCTTTATTTTTATTTTTTAAATTTTTGAGAAGTGTAATTCAGACAGTCTATAATTAATGTATGTGTGTTTTAAATAGGAATTGGAGAAAGCCCTCTAGGAAAGAGTATAATGATCGTTATATACCTCTTTACTGAGCAGTAGGTAGGCTAACTTCTCTTTCAGAATGTTTTTCATAGTCTTTAAGAAGGGCTCAATGGGAGTGTTGAATCTGGCCTCTTGAAAACAAAATGACTTCAGTAGGTTTTACCTCTGTGGTCTTAAACTGGGTGAGCTTTATAGTATGACAACTTTATCTAGAAAGGTATAAAATGTGGTTTTGATGCACTCACTGAGCTTGAACTGCTTTCCATTGACAATGGGTATTTTGATGAAATACATTTATGTGGATATGAATGCATAGTTAGTATGGACATTCCTGTTATCATGATACATTGATAAAGGCAGCTAGAAAGAGATGAAAGGCACAGACCAAAAGTTAACTCATAGAAGCACCATCTCCTGTCCAATTTAATGTAGACTTTGGTCTAATTGGAGAGAATTATGAGATTTTAATTTCTGCTTCCTTCTCCTGATCAAACATTCCCTTTGTCACTCAATCATGTTTCCTGGCGAAAATTGCATAAAGTAATTTGAATTGTATTTTAATAGATCTTTTTGGTTTAGTGTTCTTAATTTGGGGAGTGAAAGGGATAACGGCATCCCCCAGTTACATGAAAACAATTTCTACTAATTACTATCCAGTACTTAAAATTGTCCCCATTGAGGAAGGGGAACACTTCTACTTCTACAGGGTATATAAGAGCCACACAACACACTTCATCTTAGAAAGCACTTAGGGAAAGCTCCCAAGAAAGTCAGTGTTAGCAGAAGTGGTTGACTGATGCTTGAATCCCACAGATACAAGTGTCCCAAGATGTCTGCTCACAAAACTCATTTGCTTTAATGCTTAGGAATATATATATTCCAGTATTCCTTGTATGAAATAATAAAAAATGTCAGACATTGTTATAACACTGTATTAAGTAGAAGTCTAGGTAGGGTTAGCTTGAATGAACGTTAACGTTCTCTGTGAATTTTGACTGCTTACAATTGCTGGTACATGATAGCATTTATTTTGCCTCAAAAGTACCTAGTAACCTTTATGAAGGTAGGGAAGATAGACGCTCTACTACATTCCTCCAGTTGTGTTATATGTGTTCCTTTTTCTTATCAACTTAGAGCTCTTCTCTGGAAAAAGAAAAAAAGCTGTTTTGTGCCTCTTTTTTTTGTATGTAAATGTGCAATTATACTGGATTTTCTCTTTTAAAAAACAAGAACAAAAAAACACTACAGTTCCTTTATTTAAGCTCCTAAACTGCCATTTGCCTGAGTCCAGCAATACTGAGGTAACTTAATGGGTCTCCAGTTATTCTATTGATTAGATGTGGTCCCAAAAGAAGAGCAAAATAGAAAATGCTGTACATGTTACCAGGAATAATTGCTACAAGTAACATGGATTACAGATCACCAAAACACTAACCTTTGCTCTTGAGCAGTTACATAGTTTGATGTCCTTTTAAATAATTTAAGAAAATCTAGGTTTTATCATACTAAAACTTTATTTTATATATGTATATGATAAATGTTTGTTTTTCTAAACTTACTAACATGAAGGATTTCCTTTAATATTTGAAATTGCAACTCTTGTTGAAACAGTATCCAACATGAAATCTTTACTCCTTGCTTTGTTTTTAGACTTAGTGGTATTTAATATCTGATGATTTTTATATGGTAAGCCAGGGTATATATCCTATATACTACAAATACCTTAGGTTTAAGTATTTTTATGCAGCTTCTTCATTGTGTCACATTTTCGTTGTATATCTATAAACAGAGCTCTGCTGAGAATTTTTAAATCTTTTTTTGCGGGGGGTTAAGAGGGATGACTAATAAGATTGTTCTGCCATTTCAGAAATCAGGGTAGAAAACAAAATAGCTAACCATGCTCTGGAGTCTTTGTCCATGATGTTCTTTAATGATCTGTAAAGTGCATTTAGTCATGCCAGAACCAAGGAGCTTTCCTCACACCTCCATAGTGTCACTATTGCCCTCTTTTGTATTATCTTTAAATTGCACGTTTTGGAAGCTTTATTTGTGCATAGTATATATGCACCATGCTTGCCTGTGCTTCACCATGAGGTAGTCCAGAAGACACACTGCTCACTCATAGTCTGAAGTTATTTGTTGCCTTTTAAATCTGTATGTGGTCAGAGCATAAATTGTTGGGTTTTATTCTTGTCCAAAAAGGAAATAACTTAATGCAGCATAGAATAATGTTTTTAAAAAACTCGTATTAATTCTTTAGAGAAAAAAGTGAATGTAAAAATTTTGATAATCAGCATAAAGCTTCAGAATTTGGATAACATCTAAAGATGAAATACTAGGAAACCTTCCAGGGACTGTGCAGTGAGAGCAGGGAGGGGCTGGAACTTGGCTGGTGTGAGGCATCAGGAGAGCTGCCTGTAGCAGGCTCCAAGGAGTAGGTGGCTGGACCTTCATCCCTGGAAGGCTGAGAAACTGAGGGAAGTGATTCACTTCTTATCTAATCAGGGCTACAGTTAAGCGTGAGATGGATTTTATTTTCATTTTTGTTTTAACAAGTCCCCACTGTATCTTAATACTTAAGTTACCATTTGGCCTAAACCATAGAATAGGTCAATTTTTAGAATCATTGAAACTTGGCGATTTCTGTTTATTCAAGCAAGGAACATGTGAAAAAAAATATATATATATATATAATGGAGGGAACCCTACCCTTAGCTCCTTTCTGCCATTTCCACATAATATTTGGAAATAGGCCTGTAAATAATGTTGTGAAGTTGAAATAATCATGTAAAGGACTCGCAGACTTGGCAGGCTGTTGGATGACTGTCTTTCGTGGTAGTCTATTGCGCCTATACCTGTTGATACCATTCAGTCAGGGTCAAACCTGTAGTTTGGAAACAGGCCAGCTAGCTATTTAGAATAACCTCTGAACTTCACCTGAAAGCATTCACCTTAAAGTCAAGGTGCTGCCACATGCCATGTCCCATCAGGATAAGAAAACAAGTTACTGTGGAGTTCTTACCGCTGGGGAAGCTTAATAAGCTTCTACATGAGGTTCAGTGACATTGAGAACTTGCTTTGTTGCTGGGCAGTGCACATCAGACTTGAACTACTTCTCACAAGGCAGATGCATCAGCCACCCTGTTGTCCAAGTTGCTGCAGACGTGAAAAGATTATTTGGGATGATTTCCTTTGACCTAGGCCACCTAGAATTGGTCTTTGGTTATTTGTAAACAAAGAGTAGAACTCACTTGCATTTTCAGATAGACTAGGGAATAGCTATCATTAGACAGCTTTGCCATGAATTTAAAGATATTGAAAAGTTGGAAATTTGTATATACTGATATCTACCAACTTTTATCTAGAGTGGGGTACAGGGAGAAAAGGGGGTTATAAGAGGGGAAAGGGAGGGAATGATAATGTTTACCACAGGTACGAAGTAGTCACTTTAACATTTGAGACCTCTGCCTCATTGAATTCAGGTTTTTTTAAGTACTTGAAACTCTTCAGATTCTCCTTATTTTACAGTTATTTTTAAATTTCTGAAGTAGAAAGCATTGTTTTGTATACTCTTTTGAGAATTAGTAGCCTAGTCTCTTAACCTCTTTAACTTGGATTAAAGGTGACATTCTGCAAATGGGAGAATGTATTCACGGTAGAGATCTCAGATTTAATGTATACTTTTGAGGAAGAGACTCCTGCATGAAATACCAGCAGCATTTTTATGAATATTTCCTATATACATTATTTTGTCATTTTGTCAACCCTATCGCCAAGCACCTCTTCTTTCCTTTTAATATATGCCTGGGTAGGGAAAAAAAGACAAAACAAAAATTTGCACTTATGTTACACTCCTGAAATGCTGGGTGTAACCTGTGTGTTTCGAAAACCACTCCCATTCCCTTTTTGTCAGTCCATTGCTTAAGTGACAAGTTCAGGTGCTTGTGGCACATATTTGTAAAAAGGTAGGAGCAAATGAATTACCTGTACTTTAGTAGCCTCTAAAAGTTCTTAACATGTGAGAAAAAGGGGAAGGATGAATAGTTGCCAAAGTAATTTATTCAGTCCTTAGTTTTCTTACGTGACATTATCGCATCTTCTAATTGGCAAGAGAGCAGCCTCAGGCTCCGGTACCTCCTTCCCTTCCTGCCACAGTCTTCTGACATGTGCAACTGGCTTTCAGGACCCACTTGATTACCTAGAAAAGGTATTTATAAGGTATTCTTGTCAGTTTAGAAGTGGACTGGATAAAACTTCCTTTTATTTTGTTGTCATTAATATTGCTCTATCTCATTTACCCTGTGTTACATACCCTGTGTTAAAAAAGAAAATCATATTGCCAATAACCAAGATGCTAAATAATGATTACAACTGGCTAATAATAAAATTCTTTTTATATACAAGGGTGTGTGCATAATTGGAGTTGATATGAGAAATTAATTTGTATCCACTTGTGATATTGCACAACATAGATACCTACAGATTCTGTTTTCATTTCCTTGTGATCTTTATGATAATGACCTTTGTAGATTGGTTATTTCTGTACTTTGTTTATCTGTAATAAACTTTGTAGATCCTGTGAAATGTTATTTTGCCTAAATCACTTGAGACTTGAGTCTTTAATAACAAAGTATCAATATTCACTAAAGTCAATCTCTTTTGAGTTTCTGTGACTTGGCTAGAAGCTCTTGACACTAAAGGTTTAGTGTTAAATTTCCCTGGGGGTGTTCCACTAGGGCATTACTGTATAATGACTTGATGTTGCCACATAGACTTCAAGATATATGATATTTTGGGGATTTTGTTGGTTGGCCTATGTTTTATTGCATAGTGTGAAACGTGTAAAGCTTGGTTAACCTGTATATAGATAGCTTATTGTTGACTAGTTACAGTGTATTTAGGATTGCCTGTAATATTTAAGCTTCTTCTGTGTGTGCTGGTAGGAACATATAATTTTTGTACATTATATTTACTGAGATGTTGACTTTTTTTATTTTACAAATACTTTGGAATTTAAATGTGTTTTTGCTTCCGTGAGGATTAATTTGGAAAGGTTTTTAATGACATTCCACTGATTTCAGATTTTGCTTGAGATTGACTTCAATAAATTGCCCTGTATGTTCCAAATTAAATCCGTGGACTTGTTCATTGCCTGTAATTCCTTGCTACAACTCACTGAGCCAGAAGCCATCCTGGGAGGGAGGGGACCTCTCAGGTCCCAATTATGTCTGAGGTTTGCAGCAAGACAGTCCTGTATGAGAACTAAGCAGATCGTCTTTCAAAATATTGCCGTGGTCCTAAGAAACTTGTATCTGAAAATAGGGGATGGGGACTGAGAGGGAGGGGTTGGTAGAGTAAATATCCTTGGAGAATGTTGCTCCTTGATTTGGCATATTAGAATACAGAGGTACTGACTGGTCGACCAAGAGCAGGTAGAGGAGCTATTCAGCACTTTCATCCGGTTGGTTTATCAGACCAAGGTTGACCTGTGCTTGGCAGGGCACAGGAAGCTAGCTCATTGCTGGACCAGTGCCAGAGAACAGCACTGCTTGCTTTTCATTATTTTGCCAGGCCAGGTTCTCAGAACAAAGCTGCCTCAGCCGCTTCCTGGGTTGCTGACCTGCCTACCTAGGCTGAGGAAGTGGCTCGCGCCCTCCGTGCACGCAGTTCTCGCGGTGCCCGCCCCCTGCGAGCCGAGAGCAGCAGAGATCCAGCCTCCGGCCTCACGGCGGCCCTTTCGTCTCCACCCAGCGGCTGCCACGTCAGCGCGGCGTCTGTCCCGGAACAGTGAGACCGGATGGGGAAGGCAGCGGCCTTCGGGGCCGAATTGGGCTTGCGGATTGCACTGTTCACGGCCTTTCTGTAAGCGATTTGTGGAATGGATCCCGGGGCCCTGACCATCTTGTGCACAGAAGGGTGTGCTGGCCCACAGGGGGCAAGCAGGGCCGATAGCCTGCGCCTAGCTGCACCTCCCCCACCCCGACTGCCTCCATCCCCTGCTGCCTGAGGTGAGGGGTAGGGGGGTAAAGCCCAGAGGACCATCCAAGGAAGCAGGCCAACGTTTTTGTTTTCCCTTTAGGGTAACAGAGCTTCTCCCGCCCTTCCAGAGGCTTATTCAACCAGAGGAGATGTGGCTTTACCGGAATCCGTATGTGGAAAAAGAGTATTTCCCCACCAAGTCGATATTTGTGCGTGGAGAACTAGCCCTTCCTTCTGACCCTTAATACTTAAGACTGATTAATGCCAGGAAGCAGAAAGTGATCAATGGGGCCCCAAAATGATCACTGTAGAGAACTTGTCCCTTTTTTTGACATGCTAAAGATTTTGCATCCTAAAGTTTAAGATACAAGTTTAGAGAACAAGATGGCAGCCAGTCTGTTTTGGCTCAAGAAACATGTCCTGAGGATGGCCTAAGTGACCTAGAATAATGAACGTTGGTTGCTGATGGGAACACCTAGAGCTTAGAGCTGTTAACTCTCAGACTCTGAGATCACATCACTCCTTATATTTACAGGGGAAAAGGGTCTGAAACACTAGTTCTGCTGTCCCTGCCATCCACCCTTCTTCCCTGTAGGAATATGAACTAGTATGTGGTGGTTTGTGGCTTAACCTTTGACATACTCTGTTTCAGTTCATTGCTTTTCTCTCACCACTGCTTCTTATCCTCCTGATCAAATGTCTCAAGAAGGCAGACATGACAGACAGCAAACAAGCCTGCCTTGGTAAGAGTTAATGCTTTATGGTTGGTTTTCTCTCATCTTCTCAGTGGTACAATGAGGTAGGAGCTGCCAACTCAGTGTGTAGAAGCTACTGAGCTTTGCATTCCTAAAACATCTACCCTGTACCCCAGGAGTAAGGAAATTATCACTGTAAGAAGGTGTTTAGTTAACCTGATAGGTGTCCCTAATTGTGCTGGGTCATTTGGATCCCCCTGGTGGCACATGGGTTAAGTCTCAGCACTATCACGCTATATTGGTAGATCCTCAGCAGACCTCTCCTGTCTCCACTGCTCCCCTCAGCAGTGTATTTCAGTGGTTCCACCTGTTCTGCTCCCCACTCTGTCTCTGAACCCTCTCCCCTGCACACCTCTGACCTACACCCCAGTTCTTGTATGCATAAAAAAATTAATCTTTTTTTAAAAAAGTGCTGGGTTATTTGTATCCTGGAAGGGTGTCTAGCGTACTGCATATTGCATATACTTAATTCTCCCTGTTTATAATAGTGGTCATTGAGGGGTATAATTATTTTAATACTCAGCTCTGGTTAAAGACTGATTGTTGCCACCTATGTCAGGAAGACCGTAGCTGCTATCTTAATGAGACAGTGACTGGCTCCTAGCAAAAATCAGTAACAGTACATTTCTTTGCTTTCCAGCTGCCAGCCTTGCCCTGGCTTTGAATGGTGTCGTTACCAACACAATAAAGTTGATAGTGGGAAGGTAAGCATAAAGAGTCAGCCACCCAGTCTGCCTCAGCCCTTTCCTCATTGAGTACTTCCTCCCTTCCACACTTGGGCTATTTTTTATTGACAGCCACTTCTAGAGCACCTCCTAAAGATGCAGTCTGCTTTGTTCTTTACCTTAAAAAGCATTCATGGGCATTTTTATTCCTAAGTTAAATATTTACTCTCAAAGTAAGACTTTTCTCTTGGTGATAATCCTAATACAGTTTCATTATTTTGTCTTGGATACTAATAGTTAACAGGATAACTTCTAGAGTTGTAAATGCTTATTTTCTTGCAGGCCACGTCCAGACTTCTTCTACCGCTGCTTCCCCGATGGGCAAGCCCATTATGACTTGGCATGCACTGGAGATAAAGGCGTGGTGAATGAGGGCCGTAAGAGCTTCCCTAGTGGACATTCTTCCTGTATGAATACCATGTGGATGTTTTCTTTGCTTTTACTGTGGATCACTGAATTTTACATGGGATGCTTATGAGAATGAAAACATCTCGCTGCTCTTGTTCTTGTATCTAGAAATTGAAGAGCACCCCCCCCCTTCTTTAATAACCCTTTACAAGTTTGAGCCTTGAGTATTAGGAGAAAATTTCAAGCACAGAGGAGATAGTTTATGGTATTTAAACATTTTATTGTATTCTTCGCCTTTGATCCTGCAATCTAAAGGTTAAAATATTAACCTTTATTGAATAGTTATTGTATGTATCAATCAGCTGCTTTGAAATGCATTTTAGACTTTTACCTCATTTGACATTATAATAGCCCAGTGAGGTGGGTGCTATAATTTTTGACTCCCGTTTATACATGAGGGAACTAAGGCACTGAGAAGTAACTTATCCAAAGTCATTTAGCTAATATTCCAAAATCTATTCTCAGGCAAATAACAACAACTTTGGGATGCAAAACAAAAAATCATTTTTCTGTATCCTTCTCGCTCAATCAATAATCTGTATCAGAAGCATATTAAAAAGGGGGATAAAAACATTTTCCTGCTCTCCTGACCTGGAGATGAGTTTCCTTTAAAAGACATCCTTAACAGCTTTTCTCTCTTCTAGTTGCATTTGCTGGCCTGGCCTTTGCTTCATTCTACCTGGCAGGGAAGCTACATTGCTTCACACCACAAGGCCGTGGGAAATCTTGGAGGTTTTGTGCCTTTCTGTCACCTCTGCTTTTTGCGGTTGTGATTGCACTGTCCCGGACCTGTGACTACAAGCATCACTGGCAAGGTAAGCAAGCCACTTACATCCTGCAAGCTTATCCCTAGCACGTGCTCACTTACTGTCTGTCAGATGAAGAAATGAGTATAAGATGGTCTGGGTTCTCTATAAAAAGTATGAATTCATGACCACATGGAAGATGAGAAAGCACTGTTACCGTTTAAAGAGACCACCAGGGACGAACACCCTAGTTTTTCTCCGCTTATCCTCAGGATATATTCCAAGACCCCCAATGGATGCCTGAAGCCACTGATAATACCACTGTTTTTTTTTTTTTTTTCCTGTAATGAAGATTAATTTATAAATTATGCCTAATAAGGAATAACAAGTCTAACAATATACTAGAGTAAAAGTTATGTGAATTGAGGTGTCATTCTCAAAGTATCTTTTTTGGACTGACCATGGGTAACCGAAATTGTAGCAAGTAAAATTATGGACGAGAGACTGGTGTATTTTGAGGTATCTCAAATTTTTCACAATAAACCTCAATGTTCAGTCTGTTGTTTTAAAAATCAAGTTCACTGTCAAGAGATACATTCAGAAATGACAAAACATCCACAGAAAACCCACAATTCTCCTCCCAAAAGGATGACAGTATCCTTAGGAGTCCTGTTTTAAATAAACTAAATTTTTATAAAAGGCAACTCCTTAAGAGTTTATTCCTTCCTCTAGAATTCTTAAATGATGGAAAGGGGTTGTTAATAACATTAACTTTGTTATTCTCCTGTATTTAAAAAATTTCTAGCTTGGTATACTTGAGAAAAGCTTAGTAAAGATGTACTTTGATTTAGTGTTTAGAGAACAATCTGATGATAATCCTTTAACTTTACTAAAAATTTAAGGTTCCATGTGGTGTCTAACATGACTCAGGAGTCCGCTATGATTAAGACTCTGTCTTCTCTCTCCTCAGATGTACTAGTTGGATCCATGATTGGACTGACATTTGCCTACGTCTGCTACAGGCAGTACTACCCTCCTCTGACTGATGCAGAATGCCATAAACCACTTCAGGGCAGACTTATGCTCCCCACTGCACAGAAGCAGCCTGGTGATCCTTACCATTTTAATATTTAGAAACTGAAACTACCTCACTGGAAAATAATGAATCAGTCCCCCCTAACTGGACCATACCCAAGCAGCAATTTTTGGACCTTTATCCTCTTAAAGAGGTACAGTGAGGGCATAAGTACTGCATGCTGGCTCCTGTCACATGACTTTATCATGAGAAGCAGTAGTCTTCCAGTAGTTTATGGTCTTTCAAATTGGTGTACCAACATTCAGAATATATGTATGTTCTGTATGTACTGTTGGAAGGATCTTGTCACAAAGAAGCCTTTATTTATGTAGCTCCACTTTCCCCTAGAGCTAATTTATTTCCTTTTCCTGTAGCTCAAAATCTTAAAATCTATAGCATGATCATGGCCAATTAAATTGTTGGTAGTTTACTTTTTCTCTGATGACAGTTCCATTAAGCCTCAAATCGGGAAATGTCTGATTCTGATTTATAGTTATTAGGACTATCTTACCAAACTGAGGCAGATAGTGCTGTCCATTCTGAATACTGTGAACAGAATTGACTTGTAAACAGAATTTTTAAAAAAGCTCAGGAGTGTGGTTTCTGCGCTTACACAAATGATGATTGTTTCTACCTCATTTGTCCTTAACTAGCTTCTTTCCTTCCACTCATGATTGAAGAGCTGCCCAAATGCATCAACTTTGCTAACTGGCGAAGGCAGGAAAGAAAAATTACAAATATCATTAACTTCTGGAAGACAAGTAAATCTTTTTTCTGTCTCTTCTTCTAATAATTATGGGACATACTTTTCTCTTTATTGGGATTATCCTTTAAATATGACTGTCTTATATATAACATTTTCATTGTATCTTTCTCCTTCAGTAAATACGATGTTCAAATAAAGTAAAATGACAAATGTGCTTTTTATTTTGTACTTACAGTATCATTTGAGAACTAGAATGTAAGTAAAACACTTAATAAAACCAAAGAATAGTTTCAGTATTTATCTTGTAATTGCCATGCTTTAAATTCTAACTACATTTAATAATGAAAACATTATTTAAGAGAAAAGAATGTAGACATTAGAGAAAACAGTTATTGTATTGACTTTATGATAGCTGAAGTCAGGTAAAAATAGGCAACTGGTCAATAAGATTTTATTTCAGTATTTACTAAAGTTTTAAATATAATCACATAAAAAACAAACATTTCAAAAAAGTGCAAAACGTTAGAAAGCTAATCAGTGCTATTAGTCTTTCCATGCAAACAATCTCTTTTGCTGACATAAGCAAGACCAGTTCTGCAGCTGGGACATCTATAAAATGATGCTTCACCAGAGTTCAAAAATAGACTTGGTCAAGAGATTGCACATGATACAACTGAAGTAGTGCAAATAATGTACAACCAAACAAAGGGTTTAACTCAAGCTTATTTCCTCTGTAATATACAACCATGATCATACCACAAGTAAACAGGCAAGATACAAAGTTCTTTTAGTTACCTGCCCCTCCCCACTGGGAAAGAAACAGTTCTAAGTACAAAGATGTGGTTTATCTAGCTTTTCATGGTTATGTTGTTCATCTTTGGTTTTAGGAACTAGTTCTTGCTTGTCCTTTGGTTTACTCATTCATATGGTACCTATTCTGCTAATATGAAGAGTAAATTTTAAATTGAAGATGCTACTTAATTCTCAGTTAACCCATCCTTCAAACTCAGAATTTAGTTAACATGTCTGAAATTTCTTAGTGGCTTAATCAGCATTAGTTTACAAAGCAGGTATACAGGTAAGGCCAGGCTTTGATCTTTATCACAGACCTACCTCTGCCATCTCTATGGTGACAGTAATAAATCCTCCCTTTGCTTTTCTTTTCAGAAAAGGATAAAGACCAGTGCTAACGGATGGCTTAAATGAGTATTAACTGCCAGTGCTCTGGACACCATGATGCATTTACAAAAAACATTTATAAAAAGCAAAACACAGCTTCCCTGCCTATGCCACTCTATCAGCAAGGCCCTGTGGAACTCTGAGGAGTGTATAAAGGACTAATCATGAAGAGAACTCTGACTACTGAGAAAGAAAATACCTATTTGTTCACAGTGGTGAACAAATGCCTTTAAAAAAAATTAGTCTACATTCACCTGCCTTCTTCAAGGTTTATTTCACTTTGCATGGTTTGAGGCTGAATGCATAGCTGTTTCTTGGGCCTTATAGGCATAGGTTTTTCTTTCAGAATCAGAAACATTTCCCCCTAGTCAAACCTACCTGTTCACCGAACACTGCCTGTGCCATGAGTCTTTTAAATAAGGATTCTGGACTATGGACATCCAAGAAGGCAATGAATGATGTTTACAAAATGCTTTTAAAGCAGACAACACAAAACCATCTTCACCCAAGTGGATGTCACAGACAACTTAAGCAAACTATTTCACTATGAACTTTATAACCTAAGCAGTCTGTTAAGGCTGTGCAATTTCAGATTTGTCAGTTTTTATAACTTCACCCTCAAGAACAGAAGAGTCTCCCAATACCCAATTTTAAGTATGATATAAAAGGGCAGATCTGGGATATATACCATCTTTGCTTTATAAAAACATATTTAATGTAAACCTATTGCCCACTGTAGACTCAAAGAGCTATTAAAAAAAATGATCAGCATAGTGATTCCTAGCAGGGTGTCTGTCAGGCAGCTGTAGAGAAGACCAGAGTAAACAATACTCTTTGTGCTACATTTTAATCTTTCTTCATACAGTACTTATAAGAAAGCAAAGCTGACTCAAAATATTTGAGCCAAGTCTTTCCCTGTCCAATTAGCCTTAGCATTCAAATGCAGAGAGCATCAGTGAAAGAAGCGCAAGCTCCAAAATGTCTTCTGAACCTCAACTGCTTCCAAACTAGAACATTTTCTAAATATAAGCAATCATTTTCTAGAAAAATTCCTATCCCACCCAAATCAAACTTAACAGATTTTATATCATCTCAAGTAATAAGAAATAAAGTTTGGTACCCATTTACTATCATCAAAGAATTAAAGATGCAAACCACTCCAGCTACTGAGAATGAATGGCAAGTGTTTATATGAAATCAGTGGTTAAAAAGTAATAGGGTCTTCCCTTGCTTTTCCACTCACATCCAAAAGAAGATTATCTTCCAAGCACCCCAAAGGTGAGTAAGTGGCAGGCAACATGCAGGAAATGATGCAGCTGAGGAAAACTGCAGCAACAAACAGGTGATTTTTCTGGGGAAGGATCCCTCAATGTCCATCTAAGGGAGAGACTGGAGAAGAGGCATCATGCAGTCGCAACTGAAAGGCACTAGGGAGAATGCCGAAGTCTATTACACAATATACAAAATTTCTAATTACACATCTAAAAAGCTGAGTATTTGAAATGAGAATTATTGGATCAAGTCACTGGCAACATTAACTTTTCTCTAACTGGGCTACTGAGCTTTCAACCCATTAATTTTAAAAAGTTTTGTGTTTAAAAATGAAAAATAGGGGCCTCCCTGGTGGTGCAAGGGGTTAAGTTGTTTCAGCACTATTAAGCTAGTGCAGCCACTGCAGCACAAGTTCAATACCCGGCCAGGGAGGGGACCCACATGGCGCAGCAGACCTATCCTGCCTCACCCGCTGCTCCCCTCAGCAGTGTATTGCAGTAGATCCTGCCTGTTCTGCTCCCCACTCTGTGGTGAATCCTTTCACCCCTCTTCCTACCCATGCACCCCCCGCTGTGTAGCCTACACCCCAGTTCTTGTATGCATAAATAGGTATAAATGTTTTAAAATGAAAAATAACTTAGACCTACCTAGAACAAACACAGAAATGTGTATGAAGACTGTAAGGATCCACGGTTTCTATAATGCTAATATGTAAGAGTTAATCTTCATATGACATTTAAAAACTTACATTAAGCAGTCATTGATGATTCATTTTTACTGTAAAGGCTGATCAAGGAAGATGCCCTGGGTTTGGTAGATTTCTTTGAGGACCAGCAATACTGTATCTTCAGACTCCCTATTGAGAGAGACTATATTGTAAAAAGAAGAAACATTTTGCTAGTAGCTTTACATGTATTATTATGTCATTTAATCTACACAACCACTTTGCACGTGCATTTTTTGCTGCAAAAAAATGAATGAGAGGTCATGTAACAGGAAGGTAACTTCCTAACAAAAGTCTAGCACTGGGGCCTCCCTGGTGGCACGGGGGTTAAAGTCTCAGTACTATCAAGCTATCACCAGCCACTGGCAGTTCAATCCCACTCCAAGGAGCTAAACCACACGGAGCAGCAGACCTCTTCTGTTCCAACCGCTGCTCCCTCAGCAGTGTATTTCAGTAGAGCTGCCTGTTCTGGTCTCCACTCTGTCTCTGGTGAATCCTCTCACCCACTGCACCTCTGGTCTACACCCCAGTTCTTGTATGCATAAAAAAAAATAAATCTTTTAAAAGAAAAAAAAGTCTGATATTATGTCTCATAATAATTTAGTGATTAAAAAAAAAACAAAAACTTTCCCAAGTTTATTCTTGGGATAATATGGCAGAAAGGTCCACTCAGTTGGTCAACTTTTTAAATGTTACAGTTTTTGTTAAAAAGAATACAATTATAATGGCTTGAGAAATCTCCTTCCTACCTCTATTCCTTAACCACTAGTTCCCATCTTCTGACGACCACTGTTATTAATTTCTCCTGTCTCTTCCAAATACTACTGTGTATGTGTATAAGCAATTCCTTATATTCAGTTCATGAAGAAATTTAATTATAAAAAATACTCATGAAGAATTACCTATGGATATAATACTCAAACACTTCTCTAGATCTGATTAAGCACTTTTTTGAGTTACCTATTTGAGAGCCTAATGAAACCTGTCAATTTCTTCCCAGAAAATAGCACTTGTCAAATATGCCCAAAATTATAGATAGAATTTCACTGGATTCATAAACCTTTTCTATCCCCCACAAGCATCATACATAGATTTCAGGTTAAGAAGCTCCTATAGAGGCCTCCCTGGTGGCGCAGTGGGTTAAGCAAGGCACTATGAAGCAAACCACAGCCACTGCAGCACGAGTTCAATCCCTGCGTCCAGCCAGGGAGAAGCCCCACATGGCACAGGGGACCTCTCCTGCTTTGCCCGCTGCTCCCCTAAGCAGTGTGTTTCAGTAGATCTGCCCATTCTGTTCCCTACTCTGTCTCTAGTGAATCCTCTCACCTCCACACCTCTGGCCTGTACCCCAGTTCTTTTATGCGTAGGCAAATCCTTAAAAAGAAAAGTCAATTCACAAATTGATCTATAGCTAAAATGCAATCACAATTCCCAGAAAAGGTTTTAGGTGGAAATTAGCAAGTTCATTCTGAAACACAGAAATACAAAAGATATGCAACAGTTAAAATAACTCTGAATGAGAACAAAATTGGAGTATTTGTGCTAAACTGAATTCAAGATTTAATACTGGGCCTCCCTATTGGCACAGGGGTTAAGGTGCAGCACTATGAGCTATCCGCAGCCACTGCAGCACGAGTTCTATCCCCCAGCCAGGGAGGTGACCCATATGGTGCAGCAGACCTCTCCAGCCTCACCTGCTGCTCCCATCAGCAGTATATTTCAATCAATCTGCCTGTTCTGTTCGCTACTCTGTCTGGTGAATCCTCTCACCCCCACACCTCTGGCCCATACCCCAGTTCTTGTTTGCCTAAATAAATAAATCTTAAAAAAAAAAAAAACCAACCAGAAAAGTCACATAGTAACTAATCTGTAGTAACAGAATTGGATCAGTGATACCCTGGAGACAGAGTAGTGAGAAGAAGGAAGGAATCCTGAGGGGCACAATAAACTTTCAGAGGTAATGAATTTGATGGTGGTGATGATGTCAGAGATGTGTATGTCAAAACATCAAGTTTTTTACATTATGTGCAGTTTATTGTACACCAATTGTGCCTCAAAAAGTATGTAATATATAGTTATGCATACATATATAATATGTAATTTCATGTTTTATATATGTGTATTTGTGTGTGTGTATATAAAAACTCGAGGAACAATTTTTACCCAACAAATTGACAAAGATTTAAAAAGGGGGCTTCTCTGGTGATGCAGGGGTTTAACATCTCATGGTTATCAAGCTATGGCTATCAAACTATCGCCAGCCACTACGGCATGAGTTCAATCCCCAGCCAGGGAGCTAACCCACATGGCACAGCAGACCTCTTTTGTCTCGCAGGTTGTTCCTCTAAGCAGTGTATTTCAATAGATTTGCCTGTTCTGCTTCCCACTCTGTCTCTAGTGAATCCTCTCACCTTCTGTACCTCTGGCCTACACCCAAGTTCTTTTATGAATAAATTAAAATTAAAGCTTTTAAAAAAATAAAACTGTTGGAAAATCTGTGGGGACAGAGACACTCGTACATTACTAGTGGAAAATAAAAAGCTCACTCTCTATTCAGCAATATTTATCAATACTACAAATGCAAATACTCTTTGTGACAGCAACTCCAATTCTAAGAATTTAGTGATATACTCATGAGTAGGTAAAATGACAGGAACAATGTGTGCAAAAAGCAAAAGGACAGAAAACCTAGTGGCCATCCCCTACAGTTATGGTACACTCAGATAGTAGAATAACATGCAGCTAAAAAGAATGAGGAAGCACTTTATATATGACAGGCAAAACATTCAAAGAAAAGCAAGGTACAGAACAATGTTCTTTAATATAATGCTCTGGTTTTTGTTTTTGTTTTTTTTTAAAGGACAGAAATAATGCAATATACACTCTCACACTTATTTCAGGGAACAGGATGGAAAAGAGACTTCATTTTTTTCCTTTCCTTGAATTTTTTTTAAAGATTTATTTATTTATGCGTACAAGAACAGGCCAGAGGTGTGGGGGCGGTGAGAGGATTTACCAGAGACAGAGCCGGGAACAGAACAGGCAGATCAACAGAAGTACACTGCCAAGGGCAGCCGTGGGCAAGGCAGGAGGAGTCTGCTGCACCATATGGGTTCCCTCCCTGGCCAGGGATAGAACTCGCGCTACTGTGCAGCATATGCTTCACAGTGCATTGCTTAACCCACTGTGCCACCAGGAAGGCCCCTTTCCTTGAATTCTGAACCATATGAATGTATTTGCCCACTCAGAAATTTTGGAAGAATACTCTTTTCAGATTTTTATCAAGTCACATCAGCAGAAATCATTCTTAGCATTATTTTGGCCTCATATAGTAATTCAGTAGGTTGCACTTTGATTTTATGTCATGGTCCCTACTTTTATTTGAAGTGATATTAACAAAATACCTAACAAAGAATTCCTTGCAGGATATTAATACATGCATTTTAAAAAAAGTTTATCTTGTCCCTCACCTATCTTTCCTTCCTAGCTTCATTTTCCTTTAGTTCAATTTCTTCAGTAATTAAATTCTATTCTTCTATAACATACGAATTTCAAGAAGTACCCTTAACCATTCTGCAATTCATTAGGTAATTATTCTTAATAATAATTCTAATAAAAGTTGTGGGTATCTACTATTCAACATGGTGGTACAATTAATAATAATATATATAGTCTTGAAAGTTGCTAAAAGAGATCTTAAATAGTCTTATCACACCAAAAAAAATCAGTTATGTGAGGTGACAGAGATATTAACTAGCCCTATTATTTATTTCACAATGTATATGTTTAAAATCATATTGTACACCTTTAACATATTATATGCCAATTATATCTCAATAAAACTGGGAAAAAACATTTAAACATTAAACACTTAACTATGGGGCCTCCCTGGGGGTGCAGCGAGTTAAGCGCCACTCTGTGAAACATCCGCAGCACAGCAGTGTGTGTTCGATCTCTGGCCAGAGAAGGGACCTGTCACATGGTGAGGAAGACCTCTCCTGCCTCGCCCACTGCTCCCCTCAGCAATGTATTTCGGACAATCTGCCTGTTCTGCTCCCCACTCTGTCTCTGGTGAATCCTCTTACCTCCCACGACTCTGGCCTGTACCCCTGCTCTTGTATGCATAAATAATATTTAAAAAAAACCAAATTATGAAAACTAAAATATATTCTGATCTAGCTATTGTAAATACTTTCAAACGCGTTTTTAAAAATGTCTCAGCAATAGTAATGTATTTGCCCCAGTTTATTCATATGTACTCAGCCTATCCCACCAATGGACAAGGGACACACTTTTAAGATTAAGATAATTGAACACAGTTGCTAGCATCATTAGCCCCAGGTTCTAACTAACTACACAAATATAGCATTTAAACCAGATTTCTTTAAATGACATAATTGTGCTATTTTGAAATCACCTAAATAAGAATTATTCTAATCCCCAAAGCATACTACCCTATCATTTTCTACACCTATCAAATAACTGAAACCACTAGACCAAATAACAACACCGGAAGCAAAAACAAATAACACTTACCAATAGCACAGATGGCTTTGTAGAGCAAATAAATACTCATTAAAACTTTCTATGGGCTTCTCCTGTAGCACATAGTCAATACGTTGGCCACCATTCAACATTCCCACATTAATGGGTGGGTCTTCTTCTTTAACTGCCACAGAAGGCTCTTCTGTGTTAACATCTAGATACGGAGGAACCAAGGTAAGAATCTAAAAGCTTCCTGTCCTCCAAGGCAGTCCTGTTACTACCTCTCATATTCTAAGTTAACCACACTATGAGTTACTTTCCATTTGGAAAGCTCTTGCTCATCTTCCTCCCCTCAAGCCCTTTAAAGTTTCTCAGGTCCAATGATTTTGTCCAATCCTGTGCTTTCTTGTACATTTGACAGCCAATTCATTTGCCTTCGGATTATAAACTAAATGTAAGGAGGAATAACACTCTTTAGGTGATGGAAAGCTAGTGCAAAAGAATGAAATATTAACTGATGACTGTTAAGAAGAGCGTATACTAACTAGTCCCCAGTCAGGAAAATAAAACCGACCCATAAATATTATTCTGTAAATATTCTTTTATGCTTCATAGAATAGGTTCTAAACATTACCCCACTTCAAGTGGGAGGTGTTCTAAAGCCTTATTACCAGATAGATGTTCAGCTTCTCAGGACAAAATTTTCCCCACAAAAATGTTTTTCCATAATTTGTAGTTATAGATGACAGAGAAGAGTAGCTGAATTGAAGGTCCACTGAGAACACCTAGTACTGGTTCTATACAATAAAAAAGGGGGGAAAGTCCCTGGGAGAAAAGCTACTATATAATCTTGGCCCTCTTATCTGTCCTGATGCAGGAAATCAATGTGTATAGTGTTACTGACCACTAGGCCTCTCTGAACTTGATTCAGATTCTATTTCAGTTTCTTCTGTAGTTTCTGAAGCTTGTAATGCAGGGTTTTGTGGTCTGGTGAAAGATTTCCAGGCCATCCGTAGTGAACCTAGCAAGTTGTTCTTAAGGTCCATACTCATTCTGGTCAAGCCTTCTCTCAGCTCTGAAACACATTATTAATAAAGAACACTGAATGATTTATGTAGTTTAGAGTCTAACCAAACATAACAAAGAAAATGTGGTCCAGTCAGTTTGCACAAACCAGAAGGTCTAGCATTATCAGGTTCTATACTAAGACTTACCTAAGTGCATCCGCTTCCTGCCTTTATGATGTGGGATCAACATTGGCTCAAATTCCACTTCTGGGACAATCATTGGTTCAATCCTATAGGCCACAGGGTCAAACTACATAGGAAAGACAATAACTACACTTAACTCTGTTGAAGAAGTTTAAATAATCTGAGGAACTCTATGTTGGGAAGAATAATTAAATGGTCATTTAAATAAGATAGTACAGTTTTATGTGTCAAAACTATTGTTAAGTTGTATCATTACTACAGAATAGTACAGAAAAAAACAAATGAACACAACAGAAAATCATACACTCTTTACCAATAAGCCCTAATATTCAGGTAGAACCACAAGAACTGTCTAATGCTTACTGGATGATAAATATTGAAGAAACCTTTGCATGTTGGAAATTTGTAATTGGGATCTATTCTTTTTAGTCCTCGGACAGTAAGGAACATTCCAATGGGAGATCCAAAAGCAAAGAATATTTCTGGTTTATAGATGAGCCGGGGATATTTTACTGACACCTTGGAAAAGGGAAATAAAAGCATGCTTCATTAATAAGAAAAGTTACATTTGTTCCTACCATGCCAATGAAAAGCAATTAAATGACCAAAGAGAATTAGCATTGTTACCTGTCCAATGCCAACGTCCAGATACTCATCATTTCCAGTATCACCAGCACCACTGCAGAATTCCAATTCTTTGGGGATGTTAGGCCCATTTGCCCCTAAAGTTGACTGTGGGGTTGGTCTATTAACACCCTGAAGAATAAAAAATAGTTCCGCAGAGCTACTATGTAGTAAAAATATCTAAAGGATTAAACAGTTTTCTACTAGTTTGAAAGGATACTTGGAAAAGTTTTAAAATGAGTAAATAATTTTAGGAAGAATCTCTCACTGATGAAAACAAAAATTACTTTGAATAATGAATTGACATCCCTATACAGTCTTAAATGAGAAAGCTGTTCAGTTATTTGGGCCGCAAATGAAACTGTAGGCAACTGTAGAGAAACTAGCAGAGCACTATGGGAAGGAATACTGAGGGTTGCTGAGGAAGCCAATGAAGTGCAATGCTAATCAAAACAAGTAGTATTTATGCATACAGATTATGCAAATACTGAGCCACAAACTGGACCTTCATAAGTGAGCAACCTGCCAATAAAAAGTTGAAAAATAGGGCCTCCCTGGTGGCACAAGGGGTTAAGTCACAGCACTATGTAGCTATCTGCAGCCACTGCAGCACAAGTTTGATCCCTGGCCAGAAAGGTGATCTGCATGGTACCCGCACACCTCTCCTGTCTTGCTCCTTGCTCCTCTCAGCAGCGTATTTCAGTCGATTTGCCTATTCTGCTCCCCATTCTGTCTCTGGTGTCTCTTCTCATCCCCCACACCTCTGGCCTGCACCCCAGCTCTTTTATGCATTAATCTTTAAAAAAAAAAAGAGTAGAAAAACAATTAACTATTAAGATATGTAAAGTAAGTTATTAGCCAAAATAACTGAATGCAGAAGAACTATCACAGGTGGTAGGGGTTAACCCCTGGTGGCCTAGGGGTTAAGTCTCAGCATTACCAATAAGAAGGCCTGAGTTCAATCCACCAGCCAGGGAGCTAGCCCACACATGGCGCAGCAGACCTCTCCTGTTTTGCCAGTTGCTCTCCTCAGAAGTATATTTCAGCCAGTCTGCCTGTTCTGCTCCCCACTCTTGTCTCTGATGAATCCTCTCACCCCCTGCTGCACCTCTGGCCTACACCCCAGTTCTATGCAAAAATAAATAAAATCTTAAAAAAAAACCAAAACACAACTATTACAACATGGATAAACCTTGAGTATGCTAAATGAAAGCCAGTCACAAAAGGGTACATTTTATATGATTCCATTTGTATGAAATGTCCAGAATTAAAAAAAAAAATCCTTATGACAGAAAGACTTCTGCTCCACAGGAAGGGGGAATAGGAAATACTGCTAATAGGTATGGGGATTCTTTTGGGGGATGATAGAAATGTTCTCAAGTTATAGTGGTAAAGGTTACACAACTCTGAATATACTAAAACCCCCTAAACTGTATAATTTAAAAGGGTAAATTTTATAGCATGTGATGTGAATTATTTCAATAAGTAGCTATAAAACAAAAACAAAGGAAAAACAAAAGAAAGATTTCTGACGCTAATAAACATTTTTAAGGATATTTATAGAGAAGATGTGTTACATTTCCGAAAAGAGAGCCATAGACCAATTTAAAATACTGCTTAGCTCCAGAGACTAAGCCTCTTACAGAGCATAAGAATACAAGGATGCCAAAAATTGTTTAATCCTATAAGCTATATTAATACATACCATTGAATTTTTTCTGGTCCTAAAGTAGTTTAATATCTTCTTTCTTGGTCCTAAGGGAATTCCCATTTCCTGAAGATCTTTGTCTGAACATAATACCTAGGTATAGAAAACCAATCACATCTCTCTTATTTCTAGGCAAATAAAATCAATTAAGTGTCCTTTTTTCTGAGAGGAATAAGACCCATGTATCTGTTATTCTTTATATTACTAGGGCTCTCTAATAATACAACATCATTCATAACTTTAAAAAGGACAGGGTATTTTATTCATTTTAGAAAAAGCTTAAAAAATAAGAAAAAGTATCAATATTATAGGAATATCCATAACATTACTGGGGGGAAAACTACAGTAACAGGTATCACAACAAAAAACTCTTGATTTCCATATTTACGTCACAATTCTGAGAAAAATTTTAGTCCTATTCATGAATGCAAGCAATAAGAACTTACAGCAAATAGCACTAAACAGACTATCAAGCTCTCAGTTTAGATTAGGCATCTGATTAAGGAAGCATCTCTTCACCCTCCCAGACTAGGTTAGTAAATCCTATTACACATTCCTGTACCACTTGCATGCTTACTTAGAAGTTACCAGAATTATAATTATGTGTTTGATTATTTATGTGTCTTTTCCACTAACATATAAACACAATGAAGGTAGGGACCATAATCTGTCTAATTTACCAGTCTATCTTCAGTATATGGTACTGATCACAGGATGCATCTACTAAATATCTGTAAATTGAAAGAATCATAAACCTGAAAAATAGCACAACAAAAGTGGCAAAACCAAAAACAATAATCAATAGTTGTGCTCTTAAAACTAAGAGCTGGGGGCCTCCCTGGTGGCGCAATGGGTTAAGCACAGCATGAAGCAAACCACAGTCAGCGCAGCACAAGTTTGATCTCCACTGCTGGGTAGGGAGGTGAACCACATGGCACAGCAGACCTCTCCTGTCTTGCCTCCTGCTCCCCTCAGCAGGGTGTTTCAGTCGATCTGCCTGTTCTATTCCCTACTCTGTCTCCGGTGAATCCTCTCACCCCCAGCACCTCTGGCCTGTACCCCAGTTCTTGTATGCATAAATAAATCAATCAGTCTTTAAAAAAAATAATAAGAGCTGGATTACTTGGTGGTTACTTACTGTTGCTCTCATATTTTCTGGGCTGTGTTGTTTTTCAGTATTTGTTCTATCACTGTACGTGTATCAATATGGCTCCTCTGAACTTTGAATTCCCACAAAGCAAGATCACTTGGTATGATTTAAGAAAGACACATAGGGCCTCCCTGGTGGTGCAATGGGTTAAGCAATGCACTATGAAGCAAAACGCAGCCACTGCAGCATGAGTTTGATCCCTGCAGCCAGCCTGGGAGGGGCCCCACATGGCGTAGCAGACCTCTCCTGCCTCGCCCACTGCTCCCCTCAGCAGTGTATTTCAGTCCATCTGTCTGTTCTGCTCCCCACTCTGTCTGGTGAATCCTCTCACCTCCCGTGACTCTGGCCTGTACCCCAGCTCTTGTGTGCATAAATAAATAAATCTTAAAAAAATAAATAAAAAAGACACATAAATAATGCTAAACAACATTACTAATGATAACAAAGTATGGCTAAACGCTTCCAAAGGGCAGGTGCTTAGTAAGCAGTATGGTGAAGATAATAAAGATACTGAAAATGATGGAAAGTTTTAAAAGATTGTTTTACCAGAGCTTCCTTATCTACTTTCTCCTTCTCAAAGATACTAAAGAATTCAGAGAGTTCAAGTTTCTTCAGATCTTCTTCTAGTGTAGGTCTGTCTCCTTGATCCATAGCAATATTTGGTGAATCCTAAAAATCAAATTGTAAAGATTATAGCCCCTCATTTCACTTAGATTTTCCCTTATTAATACTATATTGCAGTAAAGAAATGTATTATATATGATTTCTACAGCTATATCTTAATTTTAAATAAACCAATATATACAAAATGGAGGTGGCTGACTTCTAAGTTTTTGCAACTTCAGCTGAAATTTAATGTTTTTATATAAATGACTGAATGGATGATTCAGGGTATCATCATTATTTTTCATCATCATTAACAAAACATTTACTGAACTCGTATTAAGGGAACAGTGTTTAAGACATAAAACTACTTAAGACAAAACCCCTGTGCTGGAAGAAATGACAATGCAACACAAGCAATAGTACACTTACATAAAAACAGAAAAAATATAAGATAGTATATACTAAGGACTAAATCAGTACTATAGATAAGTGTTCACAGGACTTTGTTTTACTGAAACATGATTAAATATCAAGTCCTTTCATTCCTTTCAAACAGAATTTCGAAAATTTTTATTAATTTGCATCTAATTTATTCTTCATTTTCTCATATGCAAACTCCAGTTCAACTCCATGATTATATAATTCTATTACTCTAGTAATGTGTATAGACAAAGTGGATGTCTAATAGAAAGTAAGATACCTACAGCTATTTTAGAACGTGGCAAATATTTTGTATAAGCACATTACTATCTTGCTTCTATCATTCAAGAATGACAGAAATAATTACAATGAAATGTAATGAAAATAAATGCAAATTGAATGTTATGGTATAAGTAAACTAAAAGCAAAATGTACATCTGAAATCCAAAAATCCTTACTAATAAATACAAGAAAACCTATCTGAACATCTAAATTACCTTTTCATTGTCAATATCCCACAAAGAATCTTTCTGATTTGTTAGGATATCAAACAATATAAGCGAACCTATAAGTAAAATAGAAGAAAGGGACAATTTCTAAGCATTAGCACTAAATAGCTACTTTTATACAAATAATAAGTCAGTTACCCATGGAGCAATATCTATGAGGCAAGGAGTCCTTCTTTCCAATCTACCACCACCCTTCCAACCCTTCACAAATTCATCAGAGGTCAGTTCTAGACTTCTGAAACTAACACTGAGAGAAGGCACTGCACTTCAACAAATGTCCTTGAAATGCGTCCTCCCAGGTCACAAAGAATTCATTTGTTACCTAAACTATGACCAGCAATGGATACACCCCCTTTGAAATCAGGGTTCCTCTGCAGAAAAAGTGTATATATTCTGTTCATTTCAGAAGCAACTGTGTCCACAATAGTCTGACAGTAGGTGGGGCTATTGTAGAAGAAGACATCCAGAATTGTGTCATTGGTGAAGTGCCTTAGGCGGTTAATGCTGGGCAGGGTTATTCGCTGCAGATCTCTGAAAAAGGAAAGGAATTTTAAGCAGAAACTCTAAATACATTTCATAACTCCTTTAAGTAATTATCCACCTTAGCCTTCAAGCTTAGATTTAGACATTTATAAACACAAGGAAGAATTATCAAGTCATAGGAAACTGAGGCAGAGAGATGTGCTTAATAATGCTAAAGGGATACTGATCAGCAAAATTCAGAGTGCGGGAAACTCTACAAGACAACCCAATTTTCTCAATATATAAATTGCAAAAAAAAAAAAAAATAGAAAGGCAATCAAGAGACTAAGAGGCTTAAAATATATCGACTAATTGTAATTTATAGCCCTTATTTGGATCTCGGTTTAAAATTCCAGTGTATGTTTAAAATTCCACTGTGTATGTTTATATACATACATATACATCATGACATTTATCAAACAACTGGAAAATTGAATACTAACTATACTATACAATTGCTGATATTAACAGGTTTTTAGGTGTGATAATGGTGTGGTTATGTAATTTTAAGTCCCTTAAGACTGAAACATTTACAGATGATATGATGTCTAAGATTTGATTCAAAAATAATATGGTAGAGGGCCTCCCTGGTGGTGCAGTGGGTTAAGCAACACACTATGAAGCAAATCACAGCTACTGCAGCACGAGTTCGATCCCTGCTGCCAGCTATGGAAGGGACTCACATGGTGTAGCAGACCTCTCCGGCCTTGCCTGCTGCTCCCTTCAACAGTGTGTTTCAGTCAGTCTGCCTGTTCTGCTCCACACTCTGTTTCTGGTGAATCCTCTCACAGCCCTGAGCTCTGGCCTGTACCCCAGCTCTTGTATGCATAAATAAATGAATCTTTAAAAAAAAATAATAAGGGGGCCTCCCTGGTGGCGCAGTGGGTTAAGCAATGCACTATGAAGCAAACCACAGCCACTGCAGCACGAGTTCAATCCCTGCTGCTGGCCAGGGAGGGACCCACATGGTGCGGCAGACCTCTCCTGCTGTGCCCACTGCTGCCCTCAGCAGTGTACTTCCGTTGATCTGCCTGTTTTGCTCTCCTCTCTCCGTGGTGAGTCCTCTCACCCCCCCTCACCTCTGGTCTGTACCCCAGTGCTTGTATGCATAAATAAATCTTTAATAAAAAAAATAATAAGGTAGAAAGACGGGTAGTATACACAGTTAAGAAGATAGGGGTGGGGGAGAATTGGTTATGTGCTGATGTCAGCTGAGTAATCAATCAGTCCTAAGATTCATTATGTATGTACTTTTGTATATAAACTTCTATATAATAAACATTTTTCAAAGACAAAAGATACAAAGGGTCTTTTCTTAGAATTCTAAGCATAAGGTTTTTTGATAACAAGTTGAATGACAAACCAGTCAGCTCCCTCTTAATTCAGAATTTCTAAATGCTAAACGGTGTCAAAAACAGAACTCATATTTCACACAGGAAGATCCTACTAATGTAGTCTAAAGCAACATTTAGTTAAAGCTTTTACAAAATTCCAAGAACGATTACCTCAAAGATTCAACAGCTTTTGGAGTATTTGACACATAGAATATGCTCAAATCATAGGGTATTAAGAATGGAGAGATGCAGAAACAGGAAAGCCATTTCTAAGACCAGCCTGGAAATAATGCTAACTACTTTCTTCTCTTCTAAAGAAGCATCTCTAGTTCTATCATACAACTACATTATGAACATCCTTTCTGAAGAGCCTACAGCTGAAAATCCTTAATATAAGGCAAACTTCTCCAATATTACATCAAATTTACAAACAAAACTACTGAGTTATATAACTTAAAGTCACTATAGCAATTAAACCTCAAGTTATTCATACTAACAATTTAATGTTTCAGAATTTATTTTTATCCCCGAATTTAGACAAATATATATAAATATGATCACAAAGGAGCTCAATACTTTGTACATCATAAGGTCCAATGGCTTTTGACATCTGAGGATGTAAATGTTTATGCATTCTGGGAAGAAATCAATGTTTACTTTATTTTTTAATGTTTATCTTTAGTGTTTTACTCCTAATCCTGGCTAATTAAATCAAAGGAAAGGTCAGCATTGAATAATGTGTATCTAAGGAAAGATATAGAAGTAAAAAAGCTTTATGTTAAAATTTTAAATATATAATCCACTACAACAGAAATGACCCTAAGCATTTCAAAGATCAGCAAACATTACAATCACAGCTAACAACTCAAAGATATAAGGCATTACTCACACGTCCACACCAGTAGAATGCAAAGGACTATGCCAATTGACTGGAAGAAATTCTACCCTTCCAATCTGCTGATTTTCTTGAGCTTTTTTAAAATGTGTCTGCAGCAGGTTTAAGGAAACGTTGCGAAAATCATTAACTGCAAAAGAAAATTAACTTATGCAGCAACCATGAAGTCATAATCAGAATGCAACAGATCAAGTATTTATACTCTAGATTTTCTCTTAAACCATACAGATTTGAATCTAAAATAGCTATGTGGTATTCAGGAAAAATTATCAGTGCATATAGGAAAAGATAGTCCTTTAACATAGAACTTGCTTTGAACTTTAACATAGAACTTGCTTTCACCATTGAAAAATTTCATCAAAAGAAAACTTCAAAAATTCTACTGTGTCATGGGAACCATTTCAACTTGAAAAAAAATGTCATAGCTTTATTAGGCATTGTAGTCAGGTTTTGACCCTAACTTTCTGCTTCTTATAACTACTAACCAGCACTTTAGATTTAAAAAAATACACTGCTGGGCCTTCCTGGTGGTGCAGTGGGTTAAGCAACGCACTATGAAGCAAACCACAGCCACTGCAGCACGAGTTCGATCCCTGCCGCCAGCCAGGGAGGGGACCCACATGGCGTGGCAGAGCTCTCCTGCCTCGCCCGCTGCTCCCCTCAGCAGTGTATTTCAGTCCATCTGTCTGTTCTGCTCCCCACTCTGTCTGGTGAATCCTTTCACCTCCCGCGACTCTGTCCTGTACCCCAGCTCTTGTATGCATAAATAAATAAATCTTAAAAAAAAAATACACTGCTGAAGTTTAACCCTCTAGAAGGTTTTTACTTTCTAGTAGAGTAAGACTCCCAAATTGGGACAATTAGACTTTGACAACTATCACGTTTCAAAGGATGCTATCATTCAAAATCAAGTTATATTAATGACCTAAATACCCCAACTTTAATATCAAGGGATTTGTCACAGCATACATTACAAATAATGATGAGGGCCTCCCTGGTGGCGCAGTGGGTTAAGCAACGCACTATGAAGCAAACCTCAGCCACTGCAGCATGAGTTCGATCCCTGCTGCTGGCCAGGGAGG
>JAGFMF010011796.1:3249264-3277990 GCA_019455555.1 Galemys pyrenaicus | reverse complement strand
TTGATCTGCCTGTTCTGCTCCCTGCTCTCTGTGGTGAATCCTCTCACCGCCCTGGACTCTGGCCTGTACCCCAGTGCTTGTATGCATAAATAAATCTTTAAAAAAAAAAAAAAACAAATAATGATGAAAGATTCTGTTATTCATTTAAATTATGTCATCTTTAAGGATCCCTTTGGAATGGTCAGAAACAGGGCCATCACATCATAAAATAATTATAAGAATTAAAGGTTTATTCACTAAAGAATTATTAGAGTTTAAACTACTAACCTAAGGAACTTACTTGCACTTTAGGTCTAAGCTTAGAAGCTTTAGTACCCACCACCTATCTTTAGTTCTCCAAATCTTTTGCAATTAAGACAACAGACTAAAGACAACACTCTCTCAGCTCGTAAGAGCACTAACAGTTCCCGTAAATGATTAATCACAGGTACTTTGCAAACCTACCACATTGTACAATGCTTCGAAAACGGAGATCACAAGCTGGTCCAATCCCATGTACTACAAAAACCAAGTGATCTATTTGTAAAGGTTCTCCTATAAATGAAATTAAAAAGAAAAATTTATTCTATGTGACTAGTCACGCATTCTAAGATCAAATATTTACAGTGAACAGGCTATAAAGATAGCCAAGTGAAAATATGAGCTCTAACTAAAGGACACAAACTTGTTCTCTATTTAGATATTTAGTAAAAATACCACAATTTTACCATTTACAACTTGTATTGAAATTTCTCATTTTTATGTTGAATATTTAATTTTTATTTTGAAATAACCACAGTCTTACCAAAAATATGAAGGCATATACTCTCATGTACTTTTTACACAGATTCCATACTTTAACATTTACATTTGCTTTACTGTTCTTTTTTCTCTATATGTACATACACACATTTTTCTGAACCACTTGGAGCAGACATCATCAGATTGCATACACATAACCTTTTAACCATTTAATATTTTAATGTGTATTTCCTAAGACCATTATCTACATAACCATAATGTAGTTATCAAGTTCAAACTTTACACTGATAAAATATTTTTATGTACTATTCTTTTTTCTCAATTGTACCAACAATATCTTGTATGTAGTAGAAACATACTATATTAAATTCATCTTTTTCATTTATATTAAATCTAAGATAAAGTCCAGAGACAAGTTATCACCTTTGTAAAATAAAAGGAATTTTATAATTAAGTATATAATAAAATCAACCATAAATAACCCAAGCTAGACAGCAATTGGTAACTGTCAAATTAGTTTTTCTAATTAGTTTTCCTTAGTTAAAAATTTCCAAGGTGGGCCTCCCTGGTGGCGCAGTGGATTAAGCAACGCACTATGAAGCAAACTACAGCCACTGCAACACGAGTTCGATCCCTGTTGCCAGCCAGGGAGGGGACCCACATGGCGCGGCAGACCTCTCCTGCTGTGCCCGCTGCTCCCCTCAGCAGTGTACTTCCGTTGATCTGCCTGTTCTGCTTCCTGCTTTCTGTGGTGAATCCTCTCACCCCCCCCACGCCTCTGGCCTGTACCCCAGCGCTTGTATGCATAAATAAATAAATCTTTAAAAAAAAAAAATTTCCAAGGTGTTACCAGAAATAAATTTCTAATCAAGCAGGTAGAATCACATGTCTGAAAATTAGGACTACATCAATTCATCTGTACTGAATAACTTCTTGATTACTACCATCTATAATTAGCAACTTTAAAAGGTATTACCTATTAAGATTCTTAGTAGATGATGTGATGCTAATCTTAATTTAGAAAAATCTATATAGTTGAAGAGTATTTTTAAATCTTGATAAAATCCAAATAGACCCTCCCCCCTCAAAAAAGGGTAATCATTTAAGTCATAAGCAAGATAAGAAAAAAATGGTTAACATTACCACAGTGAATGTCAACAGAGATGTTTTCAACCCCTCTCTTCACTGTTCTTGGTCGACCCTGTTCAGTGGGTGTTGAACCCCAATCATCAGAGCCTGCCACTGGCTGGTAATGCACCATAAGCTTAAATACAAGAGCAGGGCAAAAAAGATACTCCACATTAAAGTTATCTCTTTTATACGTTCTGAAGAGTGGGAACATATCTTTGAAAACATAATACATAGTTAAATCTCAACCTGAGTTTTGATATCCATCTCCTAAGTTTGAAATGAAACCCCTGAAAATATGTTAATACTACTGATAATGTAGTGCACTTTAAATCTTACAATTTTGTCAGTTATACTGACAAAAGTAAAGTAAATCAGGTTAACAACTTCCAACAATCTCTTACACATGGAAGAAATGTCCACATAATGTGTGACTCTCTTAATTTATAGTGGCATAACTTTCTCTTAAATAAAAAATCTTTAGAATAAGCTAAACAGGGCAAATAGTAGTGGCTACAAGTTTTAAGTTATGAAGGCAATATAAAAATTTCCAAAGGTTATCCTAAGTAGAATCCTTAGGAAAAAGAAAGTATTTATCATTAGTAATGTAATTAACCTTTAACCCCACATTAGAGAAAGTCTTTAATTTCCTCTACCTTTGGATTGTGTAAAATAATAATTTCTCTGTTGGGAGACTCCAGTTTCTTTTTCCATTCATCCAGAGTTACAGCAAGCATGTATGTTTCCTTAAAAATAAACATATTTCATTAGCTTTAAATAATAGATCTTTTCTTAAAACTGAACTTATAAGGATACTGCCAAATAAACAATTATAGTAAGATATCCTACTCTATCAAATTTTTAAAATTACTTAAAATTACAAAAACAGTAAGCACAAGAACAAAAATCACTACTTCTATCATTCTCAGTTTAAAGTATAAAAAATGCTGTTCATATTTTGATTGTTTTTCAATAAGAACAATGCGTGTATATTTCCCGTAAAATTATATTAGACATAATTCTTTCTCTTGGTTTATCAATTTATTTGAGTTATTTTAAAATCACAGTAATAGGATAAGGAAAAAAATCACTCCTAATTACATCATGTAAACTAGTGGTAATCACTGTTCACATTTTGAAATAGTCCTTTCAATATTAAAGTCTTACTTCAGCTTAAATTTCAGATTATTTTCAGAGCAAAATCCTCTGATTATAATTTAAATATTAACACTAGTAGGGGAGGGAATGTCAATATAAAGTTATGTTTCCATAGTATTTTAAAATTTGAAAGTAAAACTACTTTATCCTGAAACTAACTTGCAAGAGGAAATGCTATAAACTGATATAGAGAAAACCAAATTCTTCCTAGAAATTTCACAAAGTCACAAGAGGAAGAAAAGTTTATTAAATACCAGAAAGGAAAAAGTGATGAGTAGAAAGGTGTCAGAGGAATACCTCCAATACTTGGCTGAAGCTCTCTGAATAGGGAACATATTTATTATCTTTGTCTCCCTTGTAAAACCAGGTACATCGTCTCACTTCTGAAGCCAGTTCATCCCAGTATACAGCATACCGCATCCTCTCCCCCAAATGAACATCATATCTGCCTCCATCAGTGGGGACAATCCTCCCATTACAATCTTTCCCTATCAAGGATTGGAAAAGGGAAAAGTGCATTTATCAAAATAAACCTCCCCAAAATACAATTCTAAGTTATAGTCTAAATAATGTTATGAAACACATGAATGAAATTTCTACTTGAATAAACATTTAGCAAGATAAAATAAATATATCTTTTATCACTGACAACTTCACGAACTATCAAAATCATTCAATGAAACACTCAAATACCAAAATAATATTTTGTTCTTTTTCTGAGGAGTGAAAATAGTTTCCCCTAAAAACAAAAAAAAACAAAAAAAAAAAGAAAAATCAGTAAGTAAATTAATGATTACCATGATGATACAGTAATTAGCATCACTCTTATTTGGTACAGAAAAAAATGAGTGACAAGAATGCATTCATTTGCAATGTGACACCAACCTACACACACTCTCTCTTTACAATGAAACAAGCTAGAACACAATAATAATATCAAATAACTGCAGAAATTACAATAGGTATTGTTTTCAAAATGCAGGCCAAATTCTTGAGTATTATAATTTGCTGGGTAGTAATGCAGAGCTTTTCTATATAAAAACTCTAGGTGATAACTAGGGGAAAAAAACCTAAAAATTTTTTCACTAGCACTCATTATAAAAACAATGCATTCGAGAGAGATAACAGTAAGCCTTTGTCTATTACAAGTCATCATTTTAACCCACCAGAGCCGTAGGCCTCTTCTAGCTGCTGTGAATCTTCAGAGTTGAAAGGAATCCATGTCTCCTTACAATCAATTATCTTACAATAAAACCAATGAGGAGAAACTGGTTCATACAAACTGCCAGCATCCATGTCTACTATCTCAAAGGAGCTACATGAATTTGGTGATGGGGATGGATCGGACTGGGGCAATTGCTCCTGGTGTGATTCGGCTGATGACATTTCGCTCTCTAAAAGATAAGGCAAAAGAAAACTCAGAAAAAATTATGTTCCTTCAATTAAGAATGTAACTGCCCTTCTGCCCTTGACCCAGACCATTCAGCCTTTAAGTCCCAAACCACATCCTAGTCATTAAAGATCTATTTATAATTAAAAAAAGAATGTAACTGCTGACACAAACACATCCAACACTGGTCATTTTTAAGGAGTCATCTCTGCGAAAATAAATAACAGATTATTAAAAATACATAGTATAACAGATGGATGTGGAGGGAAGATATTTAAACAAAATGCTTTTTTAAAAAAAAGATTTATTTATTTATGCATACAAGAGCAGGGGTACAGGCCAGAGTTGTGGGAGGTGAGAGGATTCACCAGACAGAGTGGGGAGCAGAACAGGCAGATTGAAATACACTGCCAAGGGCAGTATATTTCTGCCACTGCCATGTGGGGCCCCTCCCTGGCCGGTCGCAGGGATGGAACTCGTACTGCCGTGGCTGCGTTTTGCTTCATAGTGCGTTGCTTAACCCACTGTGCCAGCAGGCAGGTCCTAAACAAAATGTTTCTTATAGTGAGGGCAAGGTTTTCACCAGTTTGTTTAAAAAACAAACCCAGAATCACAAGAAACACATGGTCGGAACCTTGAGCATAACAAAATATTCTACCCCATTTGTAATCCAAGTCTACCTTTAAGGTAGAAAACTTACTTCAGCAGTAACTTGCCATAATTAATAACACCTGAGTTTTTGGCTCCAGGCCTGTACCATTACACATTCATATGATTACTGGAACCTTAAAATACTGAAAAGAGAACTCATCACTTAAGAGCCAGTGCCTCTTACCGACCCTGTAAGTGAGCTCAATAAGGGACCGCAGCACAAATTCAGAAAACACAAACTCCCGCTTGGGGCCACCGTGCGCACGCGCGCAGCCACTCACTCTCGGCTCAGGTGCGATGTAACAAGTGACCTCAAATGCCTCCTCCCCAAAGACGACACAGACCTCTGTGTTTTTACCCCAATTCTCAGACCACCCGGCAAAGACTAACACTGCTGACACCAAAAATACTTAAACTCCTCGGAGGGGAGTGAGCAAGACTCCCGGCATCTCAGCACCAAACGGCCGAATGGTAAACACCTGGCCTTCGGAGCAAACCCGCTGGGGCTTCGGCCGCGTTTTACTTTTTCTAGCACAAATTTACCTGGGCCCCCTTGGCGTGCTCCTTTCCCCCACGACTTCCTGGGCCTCTTGCAGTTCAGATAGATGACCCTAAACTACGGTCCTTGTCTCCTCCTACCTCCAGCCCCACAAAGAAGAGCGGAGCTTCCAATGGAAACAGGTGACTTGCCGGCGTCTTGGGGCGCAGTCGACCTCAATTCCTTTGGGTGTTCAACATAAGGGAGGCGCCCAGGCTGCTTCCCCTGAACCGAGTTCACCCTCATCCCACCAGTGCTAGTCCGGCCAACAGCTCCCACCCTCCCCTTTCCCTGCTTCGGCAAAAGGCGTCCTCCTCCCTTGCATCACCACCCCGCAGTGCCTCCCACCTGCATCAGCCGCCCGCCCCACCCGAGGTCAGGACTCACCTGGCAGGCCCGCAGCGTCCCGTACTCTGCTGCCCTAGCAGAGGGGCGCAAGACATGACCCAGCGGCGGCCTATTCCTCCTGCCCGGGCGGGGCGGGGCGGAGCCTGAGGCTCTGCTGGGCCCTAGCCCAAAGCTGGGCTCCACCGCGCTCCCAGCGGGCAAGTAGCGGACCGGCTGCGGAGAGCAAAGGTGAGGTGACTAAGATCCCAGGCTCAAAGCAACCGCTGCAGCGAGCAGGGCCCAAGGGGGAAATCCGCGGGAAGTGTCGCGAGAGGTAGAGAGAATCCCGCGAGATGTGGCTCCTCCTTGCGGGCAGGGGGCCGGATCGCTGGGTGCTGGTGGTGCCTGCGGCGTGCGCTCCACACTGAGCTGGGGAGGGCGGGGATATGGCAGGCTCTGGTCTTAGTGTAATAGGGTGGTCCCCAGGAAAGGGGGAAGTTTCAGAATCCCGGTTTCGCCCCAAGTAGGTGGAGCTGAGCAGGGAAAGAAGATTCTGCAAAGAGGACAAAAGGGAGCAAGGAGGAAGCAGGATGGAGAGCAGCAAGGAGACCTGGAGGAGGCACGTGGAGCAGAGGGACATGTGAAGAAACTGCGCTTGCTTTTTGGTCTTGGACTGGTTGGAACAGATGTGGGTGAGAGACCCATGGGGAGGTTAACCATGGCAGTTTTCACCTTAATTTTGATGTTGCTCTTTTCCTCCTGATTTGTCTGACTCTTTCTGACCTTTTTCTATGGGTCTCTATTGAAAGGTCCTTTAGACGTGTGGCAGGCTTTTGGGCCTTGCTTTGGGCAATTCTATTTGGCTGGACTTTACCCTCAAGGAGATGGGTAACTGGCTGCTTAACTTATAGTAACTATATTTTTTGTCTTTTCTGTATTATACCCTAAGTGTATTAAAGTTCCTTTCCATTAAAGGTCTTATATGTTTGTCTTAATGCAGCGGATGGCAGAACCCATTCAGAGAAGGCAGTTTTGGGGGTTCTGGGGTGCCTCTCTCCCTGCCCTTTAACAATAGGTCATTAAAAGGCAGAGCTGGGATATAAGACATTATAGGTGTAAGAGCATTCAGAACCTCAGTGAAAGTGTTACAAGGCAACCCTAATATAAAATGGGTTTCGCTCACTGGGTTCTCATCTGCATGCTTGGAAAATTTTTAAAATAAGCCTCAAATTCAGGGACACGCTACAAAAGTTATTAAAGGATTTTATTTTACAAGAGATGGATAAAATAGTAATATCACAAAGAGAAGAGAGGGATACAAATCCGTAAATACCCTACCAGATCTCCAAGTTGGAACCCAACTGTGTGTTGAGAGCTAGCTCTGAATCAAGGGAGATGGCTCCAAAGGAAGAGAGAGCCCAAGGCTCACCTCTCTGGTTTTATAGCCAGCCTGGCTGCTTAACTCCACCCTCAGGTCCCAGTGATCCACTCTTTGATAATCATATTATCGGATCTGTGGTTTTGGAACACTGGTGGTCTGGAATGGGGGTTGGAGTCCATAAACCTATCTGTGTAATCCATTCAGGACTACCCTTCCCCCTAACAAAAGGAAGGTTTTTCACTGAAGTCCAGCCTCACTTCATAGATGGGACACTAGGTCACCAGACCCAAGTGGCACTCTGGCTTAACTGAAGAGCTAAGGATGGTGCAGGAACCCAAGGGAGATGTAGGAGGCCACGCCCCTGGAGAGTAGAACTGCAAGGTCTTAGCGGCAGTTAAGGTTACCCCGCCACTGGGTGCTGCGAATAGTATTTGCAATTGCAAGGAAAAAAAGTTTCTCTGGTCCCACACGGTTTGTTTGGATTTAGCGTCTGCCAAAAATCGACAATTTTAGGGTTTTTTATGGGGGTGGAGGGTGGGGTGCGGGAGTGAGGGCGGGGGTCGTGGTTAATGGGATAATAGAAGTGAACATTTAAACGAATTTCCTACAGTTAAGCAGCTGATTAGTAGCCTTAATCTGCTCTCCTGTGTATTTCATCTTCTGGAAGATCTCAGTTCCTTTGGGTGCTTAATAAAATACTTCCTATTTTATAACTAGATTACAGGGCAAGGATTCAGGAATTGTATTTTAAATTAGTTATTTCTTCGGAAGCAAAAAAAAGGGGGTGTGAAAAAGGTACTTGTCCTAACCTAACACATGCTCTTACGGGCTAAAGCCACAGACAAATACCCCCAACCCCCACCCCTTTTAATTACCCATATAAAATTTGTAATACCTAAATTGCTTCTGTTCTTTACAGAGAGGAAGGCCAGGAGTGTGTCTCATTATCTAACACCCTGTCAGAGACTAATGGTAGCTAACATTCACTGAGCTCTATTTGCTAGGTACAGTTGATTCTCTTTGATGACCCTCAAGCGCCAAATTCCCCCCTCTGCTCTGTGCTTCCAGATACTTTCCATAGCTGTCTACACTGAAGGATTTTCATTTCTGCAGCAGTAAGCTGTTAAACATTTCTACACTCACATCCAATTTTTGCTCTTGTGACACCTCCACCTTAAATGTTCTGCTTTTAGCTAACATCAGTTGTGTCCAAGTTAAAACTTCAGTTCCAAAAATTTAAGGTAGATGAAATTTGCTGACTCCAACTTCTAGTATAAAAGATAATGTAATGGCCGATAAATTGCAAGAATGAGCAAAACCAAGTGTCTGAGTGTGATGAAACAACTTGTTCAAAGATAGGCATCAATTTTGAATCCTCCTTTCCAGAATAAATCAAATTTCATTATTCAAAAAGTATGTATTGAGTGTTTATGAAAGTACTAGATGGTGTGAGGATACATAGCTTCTAGAAGCGGATGTCTTCAATTCTTGTTAGCACCTAAGTATCTAGACTTCAGGCAACTTCTACAGTTGCCTCTGATGCCTAGTCTATAAAATAGTAAGACCAGGGCTTTGGACTGTAACAGTTCAAATTTGTTTTCTAGGTCCTATAATTTTGTTTTCTAGTGTCATAAACTCTAATGAATGGAAGAGTATGCTGAGTAGATTCTTTAAAATGTAGATTTTTCAGATCTAACATTCAGAAGGGTCCCTTAATCTACATTTTAATCAAGACTATACAAGCTGCTGCTGTGAAACAAAGTGCTTAAGTTAGAAAACAGAAAACCTGAACTGTAATTTCAACTGTACCACTTACTGACTTTGTTTATAAAATAACGTTAAGACTAGATGGAACCTGAGAGACATCCAGTGTGATGTCTTCCAAAGCTGGTGATTTTGTAAGTACGTAAACCATTTGTGAAAATGCATTTTTAACTCTGAATAATAGTTCCTGCACTGAACTTGAATAAACTGACATTTGTTTTCATTGTGAACAAAGTGATTTATACTTATGATTTCTGGGTTAATTCAATGAAGGCTGTTTTGAGAGCTGATAAGGCAGTAACTTCAGTTTAGTTGAGCAGCAAGGTGGCATTCCTCTAACCCTTGAAGGTCTCTATCAACCTTAGAAGTTTCTTTTCAGTTACACTTGTCAGACTGAGAAAATGTAAATGTAGTAAATGAAAATGTAAACTATACAGCTTTAGGGGGAAAGAAAAGAGAAAATCTTCGGAAACGGGGGTAAGCAAGGAATTTTGAGAGTCATGACACTAAAAGTCTGATACTTACAAGGAAAAATTAATAAAAAGGACTAAGACCTAGAAAACAAATTCTCAAAACTCAAAAGTAAAAAGACACATAATGGATATTCAATACCATTCTTCAATAAGAGGAACCAGGACTTAAAAGAAATATAACTGCTTTAGGACCAGAATGGGAAATATACAAAATGGGCATAAAGAATAATGAATTGTCAGAAAGGGCTTTTTCTTTTTTTTTTCAAAGGCTACATATATACACAATGATACAGATATGTAAAAAGGACACAGGTGAAATGATAGAGTTCCCAATTGCCAAAGCAAGGAAATTTGAGCAACAAAATAAGTCATAACACAAAGTATAAAATAAATGAGTCCATATTGATATAAATGATTAAATAAATGGAGAGAACCAGACACTTACAGGGAAATTCACATAGTATGTGTAGCTGAACACCGTCACAGAGATAGAAGGTTAACTCCTCACTTCTAAGTGTGGAGCTGTGTATAGTGATTTCCTTACAGTATGAAGTAACTATATTGGAGAAACCTGACAATCACCACCTTAGCCAGTTTAACATTCAATAGTACTAAGTTATACTGACAGCATACATATTTGATATATGATGTATAATATATGAGAAAGGCACTTACCTCTGCGGTCTTTCTCCCAAAAACCTAGCGACCCATGTAATTATGAGTAAAACATCAGAAGAATACCAATTGAAGGGCATTCTAAAAAGTATCTGTCCAGGGGCCTCCCTGGTGGTGCAGTGGGTTAAGCAACACACTATGAAGCAAACCGCAGCCACTGCAGCACGAGTTCGATCCCTGCTGCCGGCCAGGGAGGGGACCCACATGGCGCAGCAGACCTCTCCTGCTGTGCCTGCTGCGCCCCTCAGCAGTGTACTTCAGTTGATCTGCCTGTTCTGCTCTCCTCTCTCTGCGGTGAGTCCTCTCACACACACCCTCACATACCTCTGGCCTGTACCCCAGTGCTTGTATGCATAAATAAAATAAATCTTTTTTTAAAAAAAGTATCTGTCCGGGCCTCCCTGGTGGTGCAGTGGGTTAAGCAACGCACTATGGGGCAAACCGCAGCCACCGCAGCACGAGTTCGATCCCTGCTGCCGGCCAGGGAGGGGACCCACGTGGTGCGGCGGACCTCTCCTGCTGTGCCCGTTGCTCCCCTCAGCAGTGTGCTTCCGTTGATCTGCCTGTTCTGCTCCCAGCTTTCTGTGGTGAATCCTCTCACCACCCCCACACCTCTGGCTTGTACCCCAGTGCTTGTATGCATAAAATAAATAAATCTTTAAAAAAAAAAAAAAAGTATCTGTCCAGTATTCCTCAAAATGTCAAGCTTATCAAAAACAAGAAAAGTATGAGAAAATGTCACAACCAAGAGGTTCCTAAGAAGAAACGACTAAATATAATGTATTATGAATGGGATCCTGCAAGAGGAAAATGTCAGGGAAAAACTAAAAACATCTGAATAACTTACAGATTTTAGTTAGTAAGGATGTATCAATTTTGATCCCTTACCTGTGACAAATGCACAACACTAATTAAAGGTGTTAATATAAGGGCATGGGATATAAGGAAACTATAGCATTATCACAATTTTTTTTGTAATCCAAACTAGTCTAAAATGGTTTATTAAAAATAAGTCCAGTTAGAAAACATACACAGACATTTAACAGAAGAGAATATTCAGACAGAAAATAAGCATATTATCTACCATGGGAATGCAAATTAAAACCACCAGATATCACTACACAGCTATTAGAATGGTTAAAATATAATGACAATACCAAATACTGATAAGATGCTAAGAAACTCACATAGTGCTAGAAGGAATGTAAAATGGTATAGTTACTCTAAAAAAAGTTTGGGGGTTTCCTAAAATATTAAACGTGCAATTACCATATATGACCCATAACTGCACTTCTGGGATTGATCCCAAAGAAATTAAAACTATGTCCGCACAAAACCTATACATGAATGTACATAGCAGCTTTATTTATCATGATAGCCAAAAACTGGAAACAAATCAGATGTCTTTCAACAGGTGAATAGTTAAATTGTAGTGCATCCATACCATAGACTACTACTCAGCAAAAAACTAAACAAATCTGATACAGGAAATGACTACTGAATCTTAAGAGAATTATGGTAAGTGGGAAAAAAAATCTCTAAATTATATGCTGTACAATTCTACTTACATAACATAAAGGCAAAGTCAGAAATGTAGAACCAATTAGTGATTGCAAAGTAATGTGGTGGGAAAGAAGTAAATGTGGGTATGAAAGGTCAAAAGGGATAATTGTGGTAAAGGAATTTTTCTGTATCATAATAGCATCAATGTCAAGTATCCTCATTGTGACACTGCAGTAAAGTTCTACAACATATACCCATTGGAAAGAACTGAGGAAAGGGTAAGCAAAAACTCTGTACTGTTTCTTAAAATTATGTATGAATTACAACTACCTCAAAATAAACTTTAAAAACTTTGGTCCAGTTAAATTTGAGTTTCAGAAAAACAGTATCTTTAGTTACCAGTATGTCCTATGCAATATTTGAAGCACTTGTAGTAAAGGATGACATCAATTATCTGAAATTCAAATTTAACTGGGAGTCCTATATTTTATCTAGCAATATTACTCTTGGCATTAGCTTCCCAAAATAAAACACATATTTCAATGTAAAAAGATATTTAAGGGTTGGCTGAGAGAAAATGTGAAATCCCCTAAACCTTGCTTTCAGTAGCTGACACGTCCTCTGCCTCATTTATACATTCGTGAGAATGTCATAGTGAGATAACTTAGAGAAAGTATAAAACACACCTGTTTTTCATATGAGGAAGAAAAGTATGCAGATAATCTTCCTTTCCCAATTTCAGGCTTAAAATAGCTATTCCATTCTAAGAAAGGTAGTAAAAAAAAAAAAAAAAGCCAGAAAGCATTTTCTAGAAACAATTTGGGTTTCTAGTATATAGTAACACAATAGTAAGTAAACATATCCAAGAATAGACTAAGACATCAAGAAAGAAAGAAAAAAGCAACATTAGGGATATCTGTTATTATACAAGAAACCATCAATGAAATTCTCAGAGATATAAAGTGCTACAGCCATGAACAAGAGCAGAATCCCAGAAGAAACAGAGAAAAGAATTTTTAGAAATTATGATAGGAAAAATGTAAGACTCAATGAAGAGTTGAAAAATAAAAGTGAGTAAATCTCCCAAAGAGTACAGGCAAACTAAAGGCAAAATATGAAAATGAGAGAAAACTGAAAATTTCACTTAGAAGGTCAATAACAGAAATAACAGGAATTCTGGAAAAAGTTAAAGAGTTAAAAGACTGGGGGAAGGGGAGAGAGTGGTAGTTAACAAATAAATCCAAGAATAAAGAAAATGTCGTAGGACTTAAGGGTATGAGTTCCAGAATGAAATGTGACAGCAAAATGTTCAAAAACATTTTTAATAGTTTAAACAAAGTTACACAGTAAATTTTAGAGCAAAGGGAACAAAAATATCCTACAATTTGCAGAAAAAAAATCAGGTTTTTATTTCAACAATCAAAGAAAACATTTAAATATGTAAGATGTAGAAAATTATTTCCCATGCACCCTTTCCTAACGAGCTACTGGAGAACATTTCTACTACCAAAAGGAAAGAATACACTAATAAAGAAAAAGATACAGGCTACAGAAAACAAGAAGCCAACAAGAAATGTGAAAAGAATCCCCAGGATGAAGACCCCCCATAATGATACAGTATACAGTCGGAACATACCAGTTCTTCATTCAGAAGGTTCTAGGACAGACTTCTTCAGAATTTGAAATTGGTAACATTTATGTCTGAATATCTTGAGAGAAAATTTAGATAAATCATGGAGGGTTTGAGGTCATATACAAACAATTAATTCCATGAAAAATAAGTTGTTCAGTAAAGGCAAAGTGTCACCATTAACTGTATAATATATGGCTAGCATTTACACAGTCATATCATGTATAACAGAAATACTATATGAATGGATTAAAAAGTTACGGGGATAAGGAATTGAGATGTGTGTATATGGGCAGATAAACCAAAATCTTCATTCTCTATGAGTAGAAATAACCTAAAACTCACAAGTCAAGAAGGTTAAGATAAATTTACCACTCAATGGAAAGTTGCTTTTATACAAGGAAAACTGGGAATTGAAGAAGAATGAATGCTGAGAGAATTGACTCTTTAACTTAAAACTTCCATAGAATTATCTGAGTCTTTAAATTCACAATTTTTAAAAAAAGATGAAAAACTCCAGTTATCAGCAGCTCTCCTGACTGCCTGTGACTGTGGAGGTGTTTCTTTTCACAAACCTTTTCTCTTTGCAAAGCAGTAGAGGCAGCTCTTTCTGCCCTCTTGTGTCACAAGAACCTTCTCCTTTTTTTCCCTAATAAACTTGTTTTAAAACATAAAAAACCAAAAAACTCCAGTTATGAACTATCCATCTCCCCAAAACCATTTTTAATGTCAATACATTAACCAACTAAAATGCTGTTTTATTTTAAATTATTTAAAAGATTAGACAAAGGTTTTTGATTTAATATTAACACAAATATGATCCATCCTCCAGATACTTCATTAGGGCTTAAGTGTCTAAATATACATAGTGGCATTTATATTTGGAACAGTAGTGGCTAATTATAAAGATGACAGTTATATATAACATGCTAAGTCTGGACAATTTGAGATTTTGACAAATATCCCCCAAATCATATAAATTTTGGTATACTTATTAAAAGTTTGTATTTGAAATGTCAAGAAAACTTTGAAATTACTCAGTCTGGTGTCAATATTAAATCAAAAACCAAATCCACAAATCATAAATACTATTTGCCTTCTTAAACTCCATTATATTTTCTGAAACAGGTTACCACTTAAGTTTTTCTTTCTTTGATACTGGCATTTGGAATCATTTTAACATGGTTTTTACTTCTTTAATTTCTGAGATTTTATGATCTTAAATATGTTACTATAATTTAAAATATAAATCCAGAAGCCATAGCCTTTTCTTAGAGACTTCCAATTAATAACTGTACAAGAAATGAAAGAAATAGAAAATCACCATTACAGTAATAATTGACACAGCAAGATATGCTAAAGGATACAAAAGTGATTAGGCAAAAGGTTAAGCAGAAACAGGACATTTGCATAGTCTAAAAGCATCTCCATCAAATCTTTAGTCATTAAGGAAAACACAGGAATTGTACAGTAGAAAATCCTAGCAGACACCACCATAGGTAGCAATTAAGGGTAACAACTCCAGAAATACATTACAACATCAGGAGTCATGCTACACTATCACAGATTAGAGGACACAACAGAAACATGACAGGTAAGTGCAAGGTTGAATTCTGGAACCATAAAAAGACTAAGAAAATCTCTACTTTTTAAATGCCCTACTTTAGATAATGGTATTGTATCAAGGATAACTTCTTAATTTCATAAATGTTCTATGGTTACGTAAGATGTTAACAGAACAAGTAGAGTGAAGCATCTACAGAAATGATTATTTTCACAACTCTTCGGTAAGTCTAAAATTATCTAAAAATTAAAAAAATAAATGTTAAAAAACATACACACATATGTATATATGTACATAATATGTATAATTATACATATAAAGCAAGACCTCATGGGCACTCAGTTAAATAGTAATGTTCCCTCCTGTCTTATCATTGTGTCACTGGTTTACATTAGCTGTAAGGTTCTCCTTCTAAATTTTTAGTTTAGAGTATAATTTTAAATTTTCATAGAAAAACTTTCAACATACCTTTATTAGACCAAAAATAAATCCTAGAATAAAATTATTATTACCACATTATCTCATAAAAATCACTCATTCCAACTATAAGACCTAGCCAATATTTTTACTTCCTTCTTCTATATGCTTTATTTTGTATATAAGGACTGGGAAAGACTGATGGATTATCACTAATAAACCTGGCAGTCTAGAAAAAAATGTTATCACTTTGATATCTTATTAAGAAAGATGTCTTTCCAATAACAGATACTGTATACTAGAACTCACTTCAGATGTAAAAAGTAAGTTACTTACCTAAGTCTAGTTTTCTACATGACAGCATAGAGCTAACCAAGTGAGCCCAGTTAAGTCCCTTACAACATCCCTTCCTTAAATCTGGCTCTAAAATGCTATTAATGGTAATGGTTGTCATTTTAAAATAAAACAGGCAATACTGTCCATGTAACAATCTAGGAAAATAAAGACAAACACCAAATCAACCTTAAAAGAAGAAAATAATTTCCCACTCTAGCTATGCTGATTCATCCCCTGAGCATGAATCCCCTTTATCCTCACTTCTGACTATTAGCTAAGTTGAAATCTGCTCATAGGAATCTGGATGGTGAAATCAGTATTTTAGATGGAGAATAACATTTGCAAATAGTCATAATTTATTACTTTTGCAATAATAAATAATTATTATTTCCACTCACTGTGGCATTTAAATTTTCATCTGTATTTATCACAATACTCTATATGGAAGCAGCAGTAGTGAAAAGATAGTTATACTTTGTAAAAGAAAAAGGAATTTTATAAGCAAATTTTTATCCAAATAAAATGACATTTTCATTCCTGTGCCAATGCCATTTCCAAATTCACCTTCCACTAGTTACATGAAAAGCAGAAGAGGCAAAACTCTAACCTAATGATATATACAAAAAAGGAAACAATTTACATCAGGAACTCACTACACATTGCAATATATTCAAGTGATGAAAAGATACAAATTCATTCAGAATTGCCAAACTATCTGACTGTCAATATAGTTTCTTGAATAATTATATTAAACATATTACTACAAAATGTACCAAGTAGAGAATAATACTATATATTTGTGAACTGCAAATAACAAAACAAAGATCCCAGAAGGCTAATGTCCAAGTTGTAATTTACACATAAAGTGTATGTATGCTGAAAGCAGTCACAACTTACAAAAATGTGACAAGATTTTTTTAAGCAAGATGTTTTAAAAAACAGAGCCTGTTTGCCTCGGATTATCCAGTCTCATCTGGTAGGATTCTGATTAACCTGTTACATAAAGTACATTTCCCTCCTGCTGAGAAGAAGCAGCTTACAAATATCCATAAATTCCTTAAGAAATAAGTCTACTTGGCAATAGTGATAACTCCATAGCTTCCTATTACATTCATTGGTCTGAAAACAACTTGCAAGTGTTCTTCCAAGTCCTTTACCAGTTTTTCAAGTTTTAAATCCAAGCTGGCATGTATTGCTTCTTGTCATCAACAGGAGTTTCAAAATGAGGGTAATTAACCAAAATCAAGAGTTCTTTGGTCAAGTTAATAACAGGCTTCTTTATTCTAAATCCTTTATAATCCTTTTTTTTCCAATTTTTCCAGTATGGCCTGGATTTTACAAACAGCCTCTTTCCTGGCCTGCCGGACAGAGTCCTGGCCCCCAGTTTCAACAGAATCCAGTTCCAAAAGTTCCTTGGTTAGCATTTCTTCCAGAAGCCAGTACGCTTTGTCTGTCTTTTTTCCTATGAACTCTTCTACTTCTTGCTCAAGATATTGGACCTTCTCCAGCACATGTATGATTTTTTTAATACTTGGGGGAGTACCTTCATCTGAAGATGATAAACATTCTTCAGGAAGATTATTACTTTGATCTTGATTGCTGGGATGTTCATTGGTGGCATTACCATACAGCTGGGGCTCAGCACTATATTGGACTTGGGAATCCAAAAGATCTGAATTATCATTGTTCACTGTCCCTGAGGGCTCATATTGATGGACACTGCAAGGAAAGTTGTGCCGGTTCATACCTTGATCTGATTGGCTATAGGGAAATGAGGAATCCTTAGAGTAGGAGAATAAAAAGGAGAAAAAAAGTTACTTTAATGAGAATCCACAAAAATCACATTTGTCAGCCTACATCTTTCACTTGACCAGAAAGATTCCCCACCAATAAAACTAAACCTTTCTCCTTAATCATTTGAGAAAAATACAGTATTAAAAAGAGAAAAAGGAATACTCTGTCAAAAGGCAGAGAATTCCTGGGTATCATGGCTGGAATCTAACCTGAGGCAGATTCATCATCAGGAATACCTCATAATCTATCCTTACCACCTCACAATACACCCAGTGACTTAGTCAATAGAAATTAGGTTTTTTTTCCTAAAGAGTAAAACCTCAAGACAAACATGAAAAGGAACCAGCCACAAGTAAATGATGCTCAAGCCTATGATTTAATCAAACTATACAAACTAATACTGTACATATTTTTACAATGGTTTTCAGTCTTCTGTGACCGAAATAATTAAATGCCATCTTTGGTTTTAACATTTATATAGTATTAAAACAAATATTAAATAAGCATTTTTCTATTTATTTTTAAAGGACACAAACCAATAACTGCTTGAAAAAATGAAGTCTACTAAAAAAGGGGGGGGGCCCACTGGGCTAGGTAAAAATCACCAACTTTTTATAGTTCCCATTTAAACAGACCAATGCAGAAAAGTTCCAGGTTGAACTCTCTTAATTACTCAAACATCAAAAAAAATTTCTTTTTTTTCTCCCAAAAGAATATCTCAAAAGGTTCCCTACCTTGGGCTGCTGGGGTGGTGGTGAAGGAGGGGTTTGAGGAGATCCACTGCTAGGCCATGGTGAAGTACTTTCACTTATGTAGAGATTCCCAGGTGGTGCTGCTGGCGCAGCTGAAGGCCAAGGGTAACGGGTTCCCATTCCATAAGTACCAGAAGAAGCCCATGAGTCCTCTTGTGTTCGAACACTTGGCCCTGGTTGTGGAACACTACGATTACCATCCCCATAAGGATAAGGAGGCAGGGTCATTCCAGGGTTCTAGATTGAGAGGAAAAAATTGTTGGTCATTGCCCAAAAACACTTAAAAGCATGAAAGTGTTCTAGTATAAACCACAACATAAATCTGTTCCATAAATACTATTAAGTGTACCCATACACTAAAAGGAAGCACAAATAGATATATTAGAACTCTTCTTGAAGTTAACAGAGAAATAAACATGGTATCACATACAAAACATTAAAAATTATCAGCCTAACAGAGCATTAAGAAGACTAAGACAGGGAAACTTTTCAAGCAAAAACTCTCTAAAGATTTCTTCCAATATAAAAATATTGTAATTATGACATCTTTAAGATACCTTCAGCTAAAATCCACCTACTGGAAAAACTGTGAGAAATAAAGGTGAGAAAAGCATCGATGTAAAATTAGCCCCTGCCATTAAAATCACCTCTAGAATTCAGTGAGTATCTGGAATACTTTCCTAAATTAACATATCTATACATACATACCCTTCCAAAGTTCACAATTCAAAAGGAAAGACTGAAAATGCTCACCTGTGAAGCAGGAGGATATCCTGGAACCTGCCCCCTAAGAGGGGGTGTTTCTGTCTGGCAGTCCTGTTGGGAATACATCCAACGAGAGACTGGGGTTGGGCTGTTGCCAGGTGAACAGTAAGTGCTTGGAACCTCTGTGGAGTAATTGGTCTGAGTATATCCAGGTGTGTAATAAGCCCCAGAATATGAGGCAGTACTAGCCCCAGGGCCAGTGGGATATGATGGGCCATATGCTCCATTTGCATAAGAATTCAAACTCTATAAAAAAGCAAAGTTGAGAGAAAAAAAGATGAATGAGTAGAAAAGCTAGCATGCCCTGACTTAAAGCCCAACTCTGAAACTTTGGGAAAAAATAAGTCAATAATTAGTGAAAATATGAATTACCTAATTTCTGAAACATTCTTTCTTCCATATCATTATATATCCTATATTAAACTTAGATTATTGCAGAGCTTGTCATACCAATAAAGAGTATATTATTGTAGTGATGAAGTGATGGCTTTAAAGCTGTGTTTCTCAAACATTTTCCTAAGTTTACTGACAATTATACCTAATAGCAGAGCACCTGTACCCACAGCTAGGGAGGGGAGTATGGAAAACCCGGGAGAGTAGTAAAAGAAGAAAATAACTGTGATACAACAGGAAAAAAAAAAGACAACAGAGACAGACCTAGCTCTGCCTTCAGCTTTGTATTTAACCTCTCGAGCTTCAGTTTCTCCATCAGGAAAATGGAGATCATACACTTATAGGGTATTGTGAAAATTAAATGTGATGACATATACTAAATGCTTAGCATAGTATTTGAGATATAGTATAGTCAATAAATGGTAATGATTTACTGCTGTTGTAAATATTATGTGGCAAAGTCAAGAAATCAAGATCTGATTCGAAAGTTCATGTTCTTTGTACTATACTACTCTATTTCCCAGATAATAACAGGCAACAGAGAAAACTGCTCATATATTACCGTAATTTCAAACTACCTAACTGGACTATTGCTGATACCCAGAATCCTCAGTTTAATAATCCAAACAAGAGTAAATATAAACTCTATAATATAAATGATACTAATGTTTTCTATTAATTTCTACTCTATTTTTTTAAAAAATGGTGTAAACAGAATCAAATTTTCCTGAATTCACATTTGTTTCTAAAACTACATAATGTCTTCCACTGTAGGTAGAAAAATAATAATACTAACACCTTATACAGCTGTTAATGACTGAAGAGAATGAAATATTGTTTAATTCCTACATACCATATCAAAAAGTGGGGTGGATCAAGTAGGTGGGAGGTTATAATTATGTGGAAAATAAATTTTAGTGAAGTTTTTGTGTCGAGAGGATAAAATATAGATATTATCAATACTTGACCAAAGAATTCCATGCAAGGTCAGAGTCAAGAGAAGATCCTACAAGACACTGAACTACCTCTTTGTTAAAGTAACTGAGAGACTATTAAGGGCTTCTGCCTATAGGCTGCAGTTTATAGTGCATAAACAAAGAATCCCTTAATTCCACAAAGTGCAACTGGAAACTTGATAAAATAATGATTTTTTTAGTACTATTGTTCAACTTCAAGAAATCTTTCCTAAGGAAATATGCACATTAATGTGAATACACTAGAAAAAAAAACATTGTTATAAAGTTGGTCATTGTAGTATTACTTAAAATTACGAAATTGTAAACCTAAAAGACATATAATAATGAAATTCTGGGTAATTCACTGAGGGAATGTTATTTTGTCTTAAATACTCACTGACTAGACATTTAAATGATATTAAAGAATTATTTTTAGTTTTAGTTTATTCTTTTAATAATGGTATTATGGTACTGTTTTAAAAACTTCCCTGTATTTTAAAGATACACACTTATATATTTGTAAGTGAAATAACATTTATCTATATTTGCATCAAAATACTCCAAGAACATAGAAGAAACAAAATGGTCATGTAGTAATATTTGTTAAAGCTTGGAAACAGATACATGGGAGGGTGCATGGAAGATTATTGTACTATTCTTACTACTTTTAGTTATGTATGAATTTTCTTTAATATTAAAAAGTGTTCCGTTACTTCACCTGTAATAAGAAAAGTACATATGATTAATGAAAAGTCACATTAAAAAGGACATTACAAGTTTAAAGCTGTGCAAATATGACAGCAAAAAGGCCAGAAACAAATTTATTAAAATATGGATATTTCCCAAATTATTTAGTAATAATGTGTTCTAGTAAAAAAAAAAATTATGCTATTAAAAATGTATGAAATCTCTCAAATGTGACTAGACTCCTGTGGGTTGCTAGGACTATAGCTATTTCATCAGAGTCCTCATAGACTTTTAATGAGGGTAAACATTTATCTAAGGACAACAAGCTGTGATTTAAAACTTGTCAGCTGATACGGCAACAAATGAAATCTGATACTGAGCAATTTTAAAAATCATTGACTTTCTAAAAACTCTCATTCTGGGTTACAGAAAAAACCAAGAGACTGGAGTTTTTAAAACTCAGAGAAAGTCTAACTGCTGTTCTTGTCCTAGATGTAAATGTAGATAAGACTTGGCATTCAAATGTCAGAATAATGTTACACCATATGGTGTCTCACTACAAGACAAAAATTATCCAGCATGAAATACTTTTTCCAAAAGGTAATTTCACCATTGGTGAACTGTGATATACCTGCAGAGTCCAAAGAGGAGAAAAATGGTAGGTATCTCACCCATAAACAGATATAGGGTTCAGGGATTCCCTTTTCACTGTCATATGAACATCAAACAGTAAATAGTTGCAAAAAAGAAAAGACAAAAAAAGGATTTCCTCTAGCAACCACAACTCACCAGAACTAGCAACTTGAATTTCTACTAATACTCATTCCCAAATCTATTATCATCCACTGGTTGCTTCCTCATGCAGTTCTCCACTTATAGTACTATTCCAATTTTTGTCTCATAGGAGCTCTTGACCACAGTACTTCATAAGCTTGTTTTATAACCTATTTTCCCTTTTAATTAAAAAGTGTTACAAGTTTGACCATTATCTTTCAGTATCATGATTTCACATGATCATAAAAAGACCTCAGTTTTGAGTTTAGCCTATTTCTATCCCCAGGCACTCAATGGTTCTGTGCAATCTCCCAGAAACCAAAAAGAATATCTTCTTTATCAGAAAATCAGTATAACATTCAAGTCTTTCATCCTTTAGAAGATGGTGGAAAAGAAGCTTTAAGAAAGCAAGTTGCATTAATAGCCAACAAAAAGTTTTTAAACAAAACAACCTCAAAAACCATAATCATTACTAGAAAACCTGCATGTTTAAAATTCAATTACTTCCTGGGTTTTAGATGTCTTCCATGAATTCATACCTTCTTTGCCCAAGTTCCTTAATTAATGGATCACAGAGTAGCAACATGAATGTTTACAAAAGAACAAGGAGCCAAGAGAATATGTATAAGCCTTATGGTTGCTAAAGATGTGGCTAAGGATGACCTAATGATCTTTATTCCAGGACTACATCAAGGTTTTTAAGTTATCTAAACAGTTGTTTGGCTGTACACCCAAGAAATTAAAGGTATTCCTGGCCCAATTTCAGAGCCCTGATACAGAGGCCAAAGAGGACGAAAATGCTTCTGGAGTAAGAAGACAGACTTCTTTCACCTCCAGAAGTTTGTGATAGAAATGAGGGAGTTAAGAGCAAATAAGAAACAAATTTAGTTTAAAGAACTCAGAGAATACCTCACGAACTTCATCAACAGTCTGGTGAGACATTATCTTCTGCCTCCAGAGACAGCCTTTGTATGAGATGATGTACTTCAGTGCTGCTCACACCCTGCTCCATGAAATCGCCCTACATGCTCCTCTCAACAATCCTTACTATTAGCTGAAGAATGAAGCTCTGAAAAATGAGGAAAGCTGTATTTCAAAGATTGCCCTCAAAACCTGCATAGCACATATACTGCACCTGGAACACAGCAGGCTAATCAACTCTGGACTGGTCAGGGACTTAGTGACATGAATAATTTCTAAAAAAAATGGGTATAAATTCCACACTCTGGAAAAAAAAATGCATGAAACGATGTATCCTTGGTTTAATAGAACTGTTTCTGCAGAATTTTGAGATTTATAAAGCCTACCAAACAGAAGAATGATCATGAGGACAGGCTAACACAAGGCAGAAGTTAGAACCCAGCTGTGAGTGAAACCACTTCATTTTTTAAAAAGGGAACCAGTCAGATCTACATACTACTACAAGAATCTGTTTTGGTCAGAAGATAAATGTGTAATCCCCACATTTCACCAGAAAATAGGCACTTAACCCCATACATACAGGTATATGCCTAAAATACTCTGGATTTAGAATCTAACACCTTGAAATATCTAAAAGTTCTCTTACAATATTGCTGTTGCTTTCAAGTCATTAGTAAATTATAAGTGAACTGTATTGAATATATATAATACATACATATAGTAAATTCCTTTACTTAAGGAGAGAAAAAAGAAAAAAACAGTATTAATAAGATCAATTTATAAAATCAGAAGAAATTAACATTACTGAGAAAAATTGTGACTCATGGTTTTAAGTTTTGTTTTCCTCTTACGCTAACTGTAAAAGTAACAGATGGTAGTCCCCAAATTGATATACAGGCATCCCCAGTGAAAATACCTCCTGCCTTTTGTGCTGAAATTGGGAACTTGATTCTAATTCACTTGAAAATGCTATAAACCCATGATAGCCAAAACAATCTTGAAAAAGAATAGAGAACTCACACTTCCCAATCTCAAATTTTACTAAATTTATGTTAATTGAAACAGTGTGGTGCTGGCATAAAGATAAACATCGAAATCAATAGAGCAGAAATGAGAGTTCAGTAATAAACTCCTGCATTTATGGTCAATTGACGTTAGACAAGGATACCAAGGTAATGTAACAGGAAAAGAGCAGTCTTTTTAACAGATGTCGCTGAGACATGTGAATAGTCACATATAAAAGAATGAAACTGAATCATATCATTTATGTCACATACAAAAATTAACTCAAAATAGACAAGTGACCTAAATGTGAGAATTAAAATTAATTTTTTAATTCTTTGCTTAAAAGGATTTATTTATTTACTTATTTATGTGTTGAAGTACTGGGGTATAGACCAGAGATGTGGAGGTGAGAGGATTCCCCGGAGACAGAGTTGGGAACAGAACAGGTGGCTCTACTAAAATACACTGGTAAGGGGAGCAGTGGGCAAGACAGTAGTGGTCCACTGCACCCTATGTGGGCGAGCTCCCTGTCAGGGATCAAACTCAGGCCTTGGCAGCGATAGGGCTGAGACTTAACCCCCACACCACCAGGGAGGCCTATATTTTTTAATTCTTAGGAAAAAAACATAGGAAATAAAGTGTATAATAAAAACTTGAAAATGAAAAACATTTGTGCTTCTGAGGATATGGTCAAGAAAAGGGGAAAAAAATACCCACAAAATGGAAGTATTTGCAAATCATACTTCACAACAGACTTGTATCTAGACTATATAACTGAACTTTCATAATTCAACAATAAAGACAACCATCCCAGTTTAAAAATGGGCAAAAGATCTCAACAGAGATTTCTCCAAATAAAATATACAAATGATTAATAAATATATGAAAAAAATGCTCATGGGGATCTGCAAATCAAACTCAAAATGACATATCACTTCCCACCCAGTTTGGATGGTTAGTCAAAAACAAAAAAAAACAAGTATTGGCAAAAGGGAAAAACTGAAATCCTCATTCACTGTTGACGAGAGTGTAAATAAATGTAGTTGCTTTGGAAAAGTTTGGCAGCTTCTCAAATTGTTAAACCAGAATTATTAGTATTTCACTCCCAGGTATACAGCCAAGAGAAATGAAACCATATGTCCACATTAAAAGGTATACACAAATGTTTATAAGAGTACTATTAATAACAAAGAGTTTAAAAAAAAAACCCTCAAAAAATGTTTTTAAAAAACTTGCTTTGTCATTTTTTAAAAATTTATGCATGCAAGAAATGGGGTACAGGTCAGAGGTGCGGGAATGAGAGGATTCACCAGAGACAGAGTGGGGAGCAAAACAGGTGGACTGACTGAAATACACTGCTGAGGGGAGCAGGAGAGGTCTGCTGCGCCATATGAATCACTTCCCTGGCCAGGGATCAAACTCATGCTGCAGTGGCTGCAGATAGCTTCTAAGTGCTGCAACTTAAACCTCTTGCACCACCAGGGAGGACCCCCCAAAACTCAAATTTCTATCGCAAATAAATAAACAAACAAACAAATAAATAAATGTAGTATATCCGTAGAGTGGGATATTATTGGCCACAGGAAGAAATGAAGTAGTGACACATGCGGTAATGGATGAACAATATGCTAAAGAAGCAAGCTGTAAGATATTTAAAATATGATTTCATTTATACAAAATGTCCAGAATAGGTAAATCCATAGAGATAAAAAATAGATTAAAGGGTACCAGGAGTTCAAGGAACGGAGGAATGAGGTGACAGGTACAATTTCTATTTGGAGTGATTAAAAACAGTGACGATAGCTGCACAACCTTATAACTACACTAAAAATACTTTAAGGGGTAAATTTTATGGGATATGGCCAAACTACAATCAAGTAGCATTAATAACAACATGTGCTTTTCAATTTCAGTCATAGAAATGAGACTGACACAGGAAATGGAAGTTTGTGATAAGTAGTAACATGATTTTTATTTTAGTTTGCATTCTATTATCTCTGTTCAACATTATCCTAAAATTAATACATATTTGCATTTTTGAAAAATTGACAAATTTTATATTTTCCTCAGTAAGTAAATCTTGATCTGACTTCAATAAATTTTTCTGGTTCAAAATGAATCTTAAAGGATTACATCACCAAGTCAATGAGAATGAGAAAAAAAAAAACATGATTTTTTTTTTAAAAGTGAGTTAATTATTCATCCCCATGAAGAAACTTATTTCCATTATTTCAGCCTGCATATCACCAATAAATTAGAACAGAACTGAAAACAGCTTTTGACTATGTGGAATCTGTGTTAGTATAGTTTATGGTGATCTTACAATTTTATTCTGCAGAAAACATCAGTTTACAGAAAATTCTGACCTGTTTCTAAAATTATATAGATTCAACTGAAAACTCTTTAAATGCAGCTGATTTAAAACTGTATATATTGCAATCATAATTTTTAAAACCTTACATATGGTATCTGAACAGAATAAACAAAAATGTAACTACTATTGCTTTATTAGAGTGCTTGGGTTATCAATAATTAATTTTTAAGACATTTCCTCATTGGTACAACCACTGTGAAAGGTAATCTGACTATATTTAATGCACACCAAAATCCAACATTTCCATACCTTATGGAAATTCCTGTCTCATATGTGTACAACAGAATAGTTAAAAACAATGTTAAGAAAAACAAGCTTCAAGAGAATGCTGCAATGAAATTGCTCATTATCAAGTTTAAAACATGAAGTAATACTATATAAGTGTATATATAAATAGTAAAAACATGTATTAAGATAATAATTTTAGGATATAGAATGGAGTGTCATAGGGGCCCTCCCTTGTGGCGCAGTGGGTTAAGCAACACACTATGAAGCAAACTGCAGCCACTGCAGTACGAGTTCAATCCCTGCCGCCGGTCAGGGAGGGGACCCACATGGCGTAGCAGACTTCTCTTGCCTCGCCCGCTGCTCCCCTCAGCAGTGTGTTTCAGTCAATCTGCCTGTTCTGCGTCCTGCTCTGTCTGGTGGATTCTCTCACCACCCCACACCTCTGGCCTGTACCCCCAGTGCATTGTATGCATAAATAAATATATCTTTAAAAAAAAAAAAAAAGAATGGAGTGTCATAGTGCTTCAATTACGTTCATTTAATTTTCTAAAATCTGAAAAAAATGTGACAAACAAAAACTAACAAAAGTTAGGTGCTAGAATAAAATATACACATATTTCCTGTACTCTTTCAGTGTCCTTGAAACATTTAAAATTAAATATTTATCATGAAGTCAAATTCTGAAAAATAAGTACATCTATATTTGCATTTCTAGGTTCCTGAAAACTAACCTATTATGCCTCAAGCTATCTTTTCTAGGTAATATTTGCCGATATATTTCCTATCTGCAAATTAAAAACATTAAGATGATAGAGTCCATTAAATAACAGAACTCCACACATTGTTACTATGAAATCTCCAGAGATTCTGAAAATAACTTGACTCATAAAGAAAAGTTAAAAAGTCTCTGTCATACCTGGCCTTGCATTTCCGGTCTTACAGGATATGTGCTTGGGTAAGGAGCCCTAGGTCGGGCAGAAGAATTCCAATAGTTGGAATTGTAACTAGGATATGGTGGCTGCTCCTAAGAAATAAAAGGAAAATAAATTCAATTTTAATAACATTATTAGATCATTCTGAAAAGCTGATGGAGGACAGTGTAAGTATCAAAGTAAAGCAAAAGGCAAAAAACATTAGACCTCCCACTACAAAATCATTCATCATTAATTTTCAAAAAAGATTTATTTATTTATTCATATAAGAACTGGGATACAGGCATGAGGTATGGGGGTAAGAGGATTCACCAGAGACAGTGGGGAGCAGAACAGGCAGACTAACTGAAATACACTGCTGAGGGGAACAGCAAGTGAGGCAGGAGAGGTCTGCTGTGCCAAGTGGGCCCCCTCCCTGATCGGGGATCAAACCCGTGCTGCAGTGGCTGGGGATACTTCACAGTGCAGCGCTCAACCCCTTGTGCCACCAGGGAGGTCCCACAAAAATCACTCATGATTAAATTGCCGCACATGTATATGATAAATTACATGCTCTAGCAATTACTGACTAGCTACTAAAAGTATATTATTCTTATATATAATATCAATGATACCACATCAACAAATACATAAAGGAACTCTACTATGTCAAGATAATTAGCAATTTGATTCCTTTATTGTTCTTCAGTCACTAATCTCATCACTACTAATTTAATTAGTACAGCAAAACTCTTTGCCATTGTTAAGAACAGTATTTACCTATTTCAACAAGCATGGAATTTTAAAATTACTATCAAACAAACTATTCTGAGCACATACATTTTCAATACTCAGTTTCTTCATATTCAGTCTAGTTTTTTCACATTCCTCTACTTACTATGGCTAAGCGTTCTGCTGGCAGCCTGCAACTAACTCTATTTCAGGCAGTAATGTAGAATAATTAACCCTTCCAACAAGAAAATGTTGCTATCACATTCATCTCTACAGACTTTCATTTCAATAGTTACTGCAAATTTGCAATAAGTTAATCAACTCTAATAAGACACTAGATCAATTCAAAACTTTTCAGTCTGGTTCAACACATATATAAAGCAATGTATATTATATACGTAAGTCATGTATATTATATATGTTATCCTAAAGTTATTTTGCTTTGCATTTTGTAGTTTTTAATACAGTTTTGGGCTTGAAACAGATAATTGATTTTCCCCCAAAACTTTGAGTATAGTTTCACAAAGAAATTTACTGGCAATTGTAATCACTGACAGTTTTATTATTACCACCTTAGCTCTGCACTACTTACCAATTTTATTTTATTTTTTTTTAAAGATTTATTTATTTATGCATACAAGCACTGGGGCACAGACCAGATGTGTCGGGGGGCGAGAGGATTCACCACAGAGAGCGGGGAGCAGAACAGGCAGATAACAGAAGTACACTGCTGAGGGGAGCAGCGGGCACAGCAGGAG
>JAGFMF010011796.1:3216255-3249241 GCA_019455555.1 Galemys pyrenaicus | reverse complement strand
CCCCTCCCTGGCCGGCAGCAGGGATTGAACTCATGCTGCAAGTGGCTGCGGTTTGCTTCATAGTGCGCTGCTTAACCCACTGCGCCACCAGGGGAGGCCCGGCTCTGCACTACTTACCAATTTTATAATATGACATTACATAAGCTAGCAAGTACAGCTCCTTTACTTGTAGGGACTAAAAAATAGCAAGATTTAAGAAAAAATGTTCCAGGCAGACTTCAGATCCTAAAGATCAAATCAGGCAAATTTCCCTAATTAATGCCCTATCTTCCTTCCCCTGGAAAAGGGTTATTTGAGTGATAAATTTATTTCTATCTACCAAGAATTTGAATCTTGAGTTAAAAGATGAAAAGACATGTTGAAGCTTACTCACCCCAGTGGTAGTGAAATAACCTTAATCCCCAGAACTACCCTCATTTCTTTTCTACTGTTCTCTGAGCCACCCCACATTTTTATGTCCTCTCCACCCTCTCATCTCTCATCCCACCCATGTGTCCTCCTCACTTCCTTACTCAGCTTTCCACTATCTAGATCCCTTGCCACTCTTAGATATATTCACCCAGAAAAAACCTAGCTCAGTTTAAACCCAATTATCCAGAGTCCACATCTGTACTTCATCTAAAGGTAGGTGGAGAAAAACACAGCAAGTATCTCCAGTATCACTACAAATTCATGAGCACAAACCTCAGAAAGGCACTCAGTACTGCCTAGCAACTACATTCCTTAGTATGTTCATATCTCTCTCTGGCATAACTGTTTCACTCTTCTTAATCTCCAATATCCTCTTTTCCCACCCCTCATTTTTCAACTGACAATTTTATCTCTTATTTAAAAATAAAGAACTCAAACAGAAACTCCTTCGCTGGCCTAGGGGCAAAGTCTCAGCACTATCACTGCTACCACTTGAGTTCCATCCCCCACACCAGGCAGCTAGCCCACATATGGCACAGCAGACCTCTCCTGTCTTGCTCATTGCTTCCCTCAGCAGGGCATTTCAGTAGATTCACCTGTTCTGCTCCCCACTGTCTCTGGTGAATTCTCTCACTCCCCTAACCTCTGGCCTACACCCCAGTTCTTCCATGCAAAAATAAAAATTTCTTCCTCTTGCCCTCATATTAAATCTACCAGAGGATTATGCATCACTGTTTTCCCCCAGAAAGCATGGCCCTATTAAAGATCAATCCTTCCACGTAGTTCTGAACATACTCTCTTCCACATAATCTCTTACCTTCTCAAAGGCTGACTCCTGCAGTCTCTACTCTTTCATGAATCATCTGTTTCTGTAGTAGAGCAGATAATCGCCACTAGAATACAAATCTGTCCTCAAAATACCCTAAACAAGTATTACAACATGTAGCTAAATTATAGCTACAAATGATACATAATATTAGTTTCAGGTATATAACATGATTCGCTATTTGTAAATTTTCAAACTGCGTAACTAACAATGGGGCAAGTAACTGGGTATATAAACAAACAAGATTAACAATAACCTGATAATTGTTGAAAATGAGCGATGGGTATCTGTTAGAATTATTATAGTAGCCGAGCTGCTCTGCTTTTACATATGTTTGAAAGTTTCTATAATCAAAAGTTTCAAAACTGGACCTTCCTGGTGGCCCAAGGGTTAAAGTCTCAGTGCTATCAAGCTATTGCCAATCAGTCACTGCGGCAAGAGTAGCAGAAGTTCAATCCTTGGCCAGGGAGTTAGCCCATTTGGCACAGCAGACCTCTCCTGTCTCCTATCTCATCTGTTGCTCCTCTGAGCAGTGTATTTTAGTAGATCTGCTTGTTCTGCTCCCCATTCTGCTCTGGTGGATCCTCTCACCCTCTGCCCACACCTCTGACCTACACCCCAGTTCTTGTATGCATAAATAAAAATAAGTATATTTTTTTAAAGTTACAAAACACAACTGTGGGCAGAGAGTACAAGCAGATTTCCCTTAAATCTACCCTTTTTTGTACCTGTAACTTAGAACAACTGTAAATAATTTATATAATTATAAAAGATAACGAAATCTTTTTAAATCTTTTAAAGGAAGCAAACAAGACAAAAACTCTGAAAAATGAATTGACAGAACATCTCACAAAGAGAAACTTTCAAGTAAATATAAAGCACAGTAATTTGAGATCACTCTAGATCAAAACAAAATGCTTGAATTTTTTTCAATATTCATATTAGTGATTATCAACAGTGTTGGCATTGTTATTTTGATGCTGTTATGAGGATATTACAATTGCAAATTATTTTGGTGGAGCTGGAATTCAGTATTCCCAGTGATTTGAAATAAAACTAATAAATTTAAAATTTTATACTCCTTAATTTGAATTAGAAATATCAGTATGAATTTATACTGCATTTTATCTCAACAAAAAAGCAACAAATTGACAACTACAAACACACAAAAATGTAAATAACTCAACAGTTTTCTAAAAGCACCTTATGCACTGGTGAAATGGTGGTGGGAATTCCACGGGTACTACAGTTGATGTCAAATATATATAAATTGATTTTATAAGTAAATAAAAACACCTTAATGGTATTTATTATAAAGGCAAAAAAAGAAATATTAAACTTCACAAAAATCTTATCAATATTGCTATTAGTGCTTTATTTTTAAAACTATATTGTGTGCATAAGTGAGGAAATAAACTACTGCTATAGGAAACCAGTATTTTCACATGGAAAAGAACATACTGAGTGGGGAAAGATGAGAAAGACTCTTGAATGGTATATTTGAAGTGAAGGTGTAAGAATAAACTCACACATTTAAAAATTGTAATTTAACCATTATGCAAAACAAACAAATATGGATAAAAGTGACAGTAATCCAGACCCAAACAAAAGATTAAAAGGCAAAAGTAAATTCTAACAACCCTTTTGCACACCCGCCCTTCACCATGAAACCAGTATATACCCTACAGCCCTACAGGTGCTTTGATTTCTGCAACAAGAAAATAGCTGGAAACGGAAGAGTCACTGCAGCAGATTCATGGAACAAGAAATGTTTCTTGCTGTGAGTCACTGAAATCTTGGGTGTTTTTTTTTTTTTTAAACTATAGGGAAAGTCAACTAATGCAATAACTAAATACCAAATTGTTACCATCATCATAAAGAAAAAATATTTCAATGACTTTTAAGTCAAATGATTTTGACTGTATATACAAGAAACCTTTATCCACAGTTAACTGTTATCATAACTATCATCAAATTTACTAAGTTTTATTGTGGTAACTCATTACCATATAATTTGCCCATGTAAAGTGTACAATTCAGTTGTTTTTTTAGCATATTCACAGATATGTGTAATCATCACTACAATCAATTTTAGAACATTATCAAAACCACAAAAAGAAATACTGTATCTTTCAGCTACCTTTTCTCCCCACTCTCTCTACACCACCACTAATCTACTTTGTATTTACAGATTTGTCTAGTCTCCATATTTCATATAAATAAAATCATATGATTGCTTTTTTCACTGAGTATGTTTTTGTGCTTTAACTATGTTGTAATATGTATCAGTACTTCATTCCTTTTTGTGGCCAAATAATTTTCTATTGCCATTTGGATTATTGGCACCTTTTGACTACTCATAAATAATGCTGGTACAAACATTCATGAATAATTTTTATGTGACAATGTTTTCAGTTATCTTGAGTATACACTGGTCGAACACCAATTATTCTAAATATATACTCTATATCTTAAATGTAACAGAAACAGGTATAACTGTAATATGTGAGGAAGCAGTAAACTGTTTTTCAAAGCAATTGCACCACTCCACATTTCCATCAATAATGTATGAGGGCTTCAATTTCTCCACAAAAGCACCAATACTTGCTTTTTCTATCATTTGTTTTACAGTCATCCTAACGAGTTAATGTAGTTTATCTCACTGTGGTTTTTGATGTGCAGTTCCCTGATAATGATGCTGAACATTTTTTCACAGGCCCATTGGCCATTTGTACACCTTCTTTACAGAACTGTCTGTTGAGATGTTTTGTCCATTTAAAAAATGGGTTATTGCATTTTTTATTGCTGAGTTTTAAGAGTTTTTTTTGGTACATATTTTACATCCAAGTACTTTTTCAAGAAGTTTTACTGTGCTTTGGCAGATATTGCATTTTTTCACAAGCTGAAGGCTTGTGGCAACCCTGTCGAGCAAGTCTATCACTGCCCATTTTTTCTATAGTATGTGCTCACATTTACTTAATGTATTTATATAGTTTTATTTATAGTGTAAACGTAATTTTTATATGCACTAAAAAACAAAACAGTCCATGTGACTTGCCTCAATGCAATGTTTACTTTGTGGTAATCTGCAATGGAGCCCACAACAGCTCCAAGTATGACTTGCAAACATTTTCTTCCTTTTCACTTTTGTTGACAGTGTCCTTTGAACTACAAAATTTTTTAATTTCAATAAAGTCCAAAATAGTAACCTTTTTTTGGTGGGGGTTGTAATTTCATCTTAAAAAACCATTGCCAAATGCAAAGTAAGGAAGCTTTAACCCTAAATTTTTCTTCCAAGAATCTTATAGCTTTAGCTCTTAAGAGTTAGTGAGCCAATCTTAATTTTTATATATAGTCTCAAAGTCCAAGATACTCTTCTGTATACAGCGATCCAACCGTTAGCACTGTATGTTGTGCAATAAATTATTCTTTCCCTCCACTGAATGGTCTTGTCATCCTTCCAAAAATCAGTTGACCAGGGATATGGATTTATTTCTGTATGTCAATTCTATTCCATTTAGACGTATAGGTTAAATGTCTTTTTCTTGCCTAGCTTGAACCTTCAATGTAACATTGAACAGAAAGTGGTTAAGAACAGTAACTTTGGGGCCTCACTGGTGGCGCAGTGGGTTAAGCAATGCACTATGAAGCAAACCACAGCCACTGCAGCACGAGTTTGATCTCTGCCACCGGCCAGGGAGGTGACGCACATGGTGCAGCGGACTTCTCCTGCCTGGCCCCCTGCTCCCCTCAGCAGTATTTCAGTCAGTCTGCCTGTTCTGCTCCACACTCTGTCTCTGGTGAGTCCTCTCAATGCCCTGAACTCTGGCCTGTACCCCAGTTCTTGTATGCATAAATAAATCTTAAAAAAAAAAAAAGTAACTGTCTTATTCCTGAAGTTGTGGCTTCGGGAAATTCCTTGAGTGTTTTTATCATAAAATGGTATTGGATTTTGCCAAATGCTTTTTAACATCTACTAAGATAATCACAGGGGCTCTGTCTTTAATTCAATTGATATATATGTATATACATTCTTAAAAAGATTTTTAAAATATTTATGCATACAAGAGCTGGGGCACAGGCCAGAGGAGCAAGGGTGAGAGGTTTCACCAAACAGAGTGGGGAGCAGAACAAGTGGATCTACTTCAGTAGTATGCTGCTGAGGGGAGCATCAGGTAAGGCAGGTAGAGGTCCGCTGCCCACGTGGGTCCCCTCCCTGGCTGGGGTATGGAACTTGAGCAGAGGAAGCCCCACCATGCATCGTATTTTGGGGTGTGTGTGGGGGGAAGGGATTCGCCAGAGACAGAGTGGAAACATAGGTTTTTGATCAGATAATTCTTCTTAATATAGGCATTTACAGCAGAATGGGCAGATCTACTGAAATAAAATACTAAGGGGAGCAGCGGGTGAGATAGGAGAGGTCTGCTGCACTGTGTGGTTTAGCATCCTGGCCTGGGATCAAACTCAGGCTGTAGCAGTGGGCCACTGCAGAAGTTACGCTGAGCTCTAACCCTTAGGCCACTATGGAAGCCCCTGATATATTAACTGGTTTTCAGGTGTTAAACCCTGTGTTCTGGGGTAATACTTGGTCATGGCATGTAGTTTTTAAAATTTGCTGGATTTAGTTTGCTAATATATTTTGAAGGTTTTTTTTCATAAAACATTAGTCTGTAGTTTTCTCCTTGTGATGCCTTTCTCTGGTTTTGGTTTCATAGAATAAATTTAGACGTGTTCTCTTTATTAGAAGAGTGTGATTAACTGGTATCAATTCTTTATTATGTTTGGTAGAATTTATTAGTGATTTCATTCGTTCTTCTAGGTTTGAACTTTATGGAAGTTTTACTTTTTATTGTCAATTCTGTATATTATAGGCATAGCTTATTATTGGCATATATAGATTTTCTATTTCTTCTTGAGTTACTTTGGGTAGTTTGTATCTTTCTAGGAATTTGTTCATTTCATCGAAATTACCTTATTGGCATACAATAATTTATAGTATCCCCTTATTGACCTTTTTATTTCTCTAAGATCTAGTAATGCCCTGTCTTTCATTTCTGCTGCTAGTAATTCTGATTCTAGAGACTTTTTTCTGAGTCTAACTAAAGATTTGTCAATTTTCTTGATCTTCTCAAAGAACCAGCTTTCCACTCTGGTGTTTATTATTTCCTTCTTTCTGCTCCTGTAGGTTTAGCTTGTTCTTCTTTTTCTAGTATCTTAAGATGAAAGCTTAGGTTTTTGATCAGATAATTCTTCTTAATATAGGCATTTATAGCTAAAATCAAACTATTACTTTAGTAGCCCATATCATAAGCTTTATTATGTTGTGTCTTTGTTTTCACTGATCTCTGGTTTATTTTTTTTTTAAAGTGTTTTACTTAATTCCCACATATTTGTGAGTTTCCCAAAGTTTTTTCTGTTACTAATGTCATTGCATTATGATTTGAGAATATAATTTGTATCATTTCTATCCTTTTATATTTACTAAAATTTGTTTTATGACTAGCATATGGTTTATCCTGGAGAATATTCCATGTATACCTAAGAAAAAAGCATATTCTGTTATTGGGTGAAATGTTCTATAGATGTATATTAGTTCTAGTCAGTTTATGTTGTTCACATCCTTTATTTCCTTGTTGGTGTTGTGCAGTTCTACCCATTATTGAAAGTGGATAATGAAGTATCTTATTAAATTATCTATATTCATATATTTAAGTAATATATTCATATATTTAAGTTTTATTCTTGTTATTAGAGGTATATATATTTAAAATTATTATATCTTCCCCATGGATTGACCTTTTTTATTATGTCACCCTTTGTCCCTAATAATGTTTTGTTTTAAACATTTTTACTTCAAAGTTTATCGGCCTCCCTGGTGGCGCAAGGGCCTAAATAAGGGGTTAAGTCTCAGCACTATGAAGCAATACACAGCCACTACAGCACAAGTTTGTTCCCTGGCCAGGGAGCCAACCCACAGCAGACCTGTATGAGCAAATAATCAAATCTGAGGGGGAAAAGGTAGTGGGACCTTTCACAGCAGACCTCTCCTGCTATGCCACTGCTCCCCTCAGCATTGTATTCCAGTCAATCCGACTGTTCTGCTCCCCACTCATCTCTCGTGAATCCTCTCACCACCCCTCCACCTACACCCCAGTTCTTATGTGCATAAATAAATCTTCTAAAGTTTATTTTATCTGATTGTATAGACACTCTAGTTTTCTTCTAATCGCTATTTGTGTATTATTCCATTCTTTTATCTTTCAAGTCATTTTACATCTAAAGGAGATAGCTGAGAAGGAAAAATTTGCTCCACCTGGTTTTTCTTATTTACTTTGACACTACTGGCACACTCACTTCTGACCCCAGATGTGTGAGCTTTCTTCCCGACATCAACCAAGTCTGCAACAACAGCCAGCTGTCCTACATTTTAAATAAATTCTGACACCATATAAATGGAGAAAGCGTCAGATCCCACAGATTAAGGGCTCAGTCTCACAGGGCTGCCCTCCATTTCACATGCCAATTCCAAGTCCACAGGTTACCCAAAACGACATAGTGAAAGGTCCCACAACCTTCTCCCCCTCAGCTTTGATTATTTGCTCATACAGGTCACAGAAATCAGGGAAACACTTATTTAGCAGTTTATTAACATTATGACTAAGGATACAGATGAATAGCCAGATTAAGAGATACCTAGGTCAAAGTCCAGGTCCAGGAAGGTCCCAAGTGCAGGAGTTTTTGTCGTGTCACCCTCCTGATATGTGAGTGTATTCACTACTCTGGAAACTGTCCAAATCCCATATTCTTGGTATTTTTATGGACACTTCTTCACGAAGGCATGATCAATTATTAACTCCATGTCTAGCCCCTCTCCTATCAGGAGGATGAGGAGTGGGGCTGAAAATACCAAACTTCTAATCAAATTTTAGTCTTTATGGTAACACCCCCTATTCAGAAGCTATCCAGGAGACCACCTAGAATCACCTCATGTGAACAAAAGACATTCCTACCCCCAGGAAATTCCCAGGGATTCAGGAGTCCCGTGCCAAGAACTGGAGTCATAGATCAAATATTAAGACAAAAGATAAAAGATGTTCCGAGTGTTTTTTTTTTTAAGATTTATTTATATATACATATAAGAACTGGGGTACAGGCCAGAGGCATGGGGGTGAGAGGATTCACCAGAGACAGAGTGAGGAACAGAACAGACAGATGGACTGAAGTACACTGTTGAGGGGAGCAGCGGGCACGGCAGTGGGCCGGTCATCCATGCCATGTGGGTCCCCTCCCTGGCTGGAGGCAGCAGGGATCAAACTCGTGCTGCAGTGGCTGCGATCCGCTTCATAGTGTGTTGCTTAACCCACTGCGCCACCAGGGAGGCGCTGTTGTTGTTTTTTTTAATATGTACTTATCTTTTCTTACAGATGTTCTAGTGTTCTAATAAATTAAAAGTTTATAAAGGTTTGGGCCTCCCTGATGGCCTAGGGGTTAATAAGTCTCACTCAGCACACTCAGGCTATCACCACTGCAGCCTGAGTTCAACCCTTGACCAGGGAGCTACCTACATTATATGCAACAGACCACTTCTCACCTGCTGCTTCCCTTAGCAGTGTATTTCAATAAATCCACCTGTTCTCCCCACTCTGTCTTTTGTGAATCTTCTCACTCCTGTACCTCTGGCCTGCACCCCAGTTCTTCTATGCATAAAAGTTTTTTAAAAATTTACAAAGGTTTTAGGAGCTCTTTGCCTCAAAGGGGGGGGGGGCACAGGCAATACACATATTCTATCATCTTATAACAGCACGTAGTTACAGTTAATTTTTAAAAATCCAGTCTGACAGCCTGACTTAGGATTGTTTTATTCATATTTAATGTTATTACTGATATAGCAGGATTTACACCTGCCATTTCACTTCTTTGTTTTCATTGTGCCATGTTCATCTTTTTTTACCTCTATTCTTCCTTTATTATTTTCACTAAGCGAGTAGTTTCTTTAATGAGTTATATGTCATATATGTATATATATGTATATATGCATGTATGTATTTCCTTGATCATGACTAGCTGTTAAAGTCCCATAAATTTCCAGCTGGTTTTGTTGTTTTTACTGTTTTCAACAAGATCCTGGGCCATAAATTGCTACAAACACACACACACACCCCTGATCCAATCAAATCTGGACTTCTTAGAATGGAACTTCACAGAGTCAATTTTTGAGATTTGTTTTGATCCCAACTCGCTCCTAGCTCACTCTTTCCTTGGATCTCTCCAAAAAGATAGCCAGCCTAAGCATAGTCACATCACCAACTAATCTACTAATTTCCTCTCACAATCTTTCACAATAACCTCCAGTTTTTTGAAAGCATCCTTAGGCTTCAGTTTCTCTATACTATTACAAATAAAATCAGTTATTTTGTATAAAAATTAGAAGCTACCTGTTTGTGTTGTCCTATGAAATATCCATATGGGGACTCAGCAGCTGGGATGGGGATCAAGGTGGGGTTATCTAAAAGACAGCCCTGCTTTAGGAGCTGAGGACCTGTGGGAAAGGACAATAGCTTCAAACTTTCTCAGTTTACCTTATAAATCTGGATAAGGCCCTCATTATTCTCAACAGTGCCATGCTTAAGGTAATGCCTTCATTCCCCACAAGGGGCATTAGAGAGAGGGAGAGAATCAATCCTACTAGGCCTCAAGTCCCAAATTTAGAAATAGTTACTGGAGGCATGATTAATGTTGATGTGCTGTCCCTCTCAGAATGATAATCTCTGACTAGGAGCTGGGGAAGAGTCCTGTTTTCTTGGCTACACTATTCTGGAATGGATTTCCGTCTCACTGATCTGGAAAGGGAGACACGGGACATATTCCACTCAAATATCCCAGACTTTTTACTGTTCTGAGCTTGAGTAGATTTTCTAGAAAAAAAAAATGTGTCTTCATCTGCAATATTCCTTGAAACCATCACCAGAGACTTTAACTTGTGTCTTCTCTTTTTTAAAATAATTTACACTAGGGACTCAAGCAATAATGCAAGAACTGAGACATGGCATTATTTTGAATTTATTTTACTGTAAGATTACGTATTTGGGGGCCTACCTGGTAGCGCAAGAGGTTAAGCACTGCAGTATGAAGCATCCGCAGCCACTGCAGCACAAGTTCAATCCCCAGCAAGGGAGGGGACCCACATGGCGCAGCAGACCTCTCCTGCCTCCCCTCAGCAGTGTGTTTTAATCAGTCTGCCTGTTCTGCTCCCCACTCTGTCTCTGGTGACTCTCTCACCCCCCACATCTCTGGTCTGTACCCCAGTTCTTGTATGCATAAATAAATCTTTAAAAAAATTATGTACTTGGAATCATTTTAATATTATTAGGAACCAAGATATTCCATATGAAAACATAAAAGTAAAAATAGTCTATAATGCTAAATTTGAACTGATATAACTATGAACTCATTTATCCCTCACTTAAATACACTTATTTTTATAACTGTTCATTGAAAGGTCTAGACAACATGACAGCAATTACTACAATTAAACCCCAACTATAATGTGTCAGTTATTAAATCACTTCACCTTGGCTCCAAACACTGAGTTCTATAATTGGCTCTGTGATGCACGGATTGTAAGGCTGCAAACATTTTTCCTTTCCCAGCTGGCTTTCTATTTGATATTGCCAATAGGTGATACTAGGTTAGAGGACTGAATAATAGACTAGCTCCTTCCTGTTTGTTGCTTGCTTTTTTCTGTCAGTGTCAGCCCAGCAATGAGGAACTTGAAGACAGAAGTTAGTAGCCGTCACCAGGTTATTTCAGTTTTCCCAACTCCCACTTCAAGGTACCAGCAACAGGTAGGCAGTGCCCCCTCCTGGTTTCAGCTCCATCAGGCCATCCTTCCAAGTTTTCCATTTCTAATAATCCCAAACTCCTCTTATTCCCCAGCCCTATAGCTGTTTTCCTGAGGTTACTAACTTCTGTGTTATTTCCATTTTCTATTTTTTTCTTTTTCAAATTGCAATACCCATTTAACTAAGTCCTAAATCAAATTTTCTCTTTTAAAAGATTAGCCTTGATCCTGGGCCTCCCTGGTGGCGCAGTGGGTTAAGCGACGCACTACGAAGCAAACCGCAGCCACTGCAGCAAGAGTTCGATCCCTGCTGCCCGCCAGGCCGGGGACCCACATGGCGTAGCAGACCTCTCCTGCTGTGCCCGCTGCTCCCCTCAGTAGTGTACTTCTGTTGATCTGCCTGTTCTGCTCCCCGCTCTCTGTGGTGAATCCTCTCACCCCCCACACCTCTGGCCTGTGCCCCAGTGCTTGTATGCATAAATAAATAAATCTTTAAAAAAAAAAAAAGATTAGCCTTGATCCTAACTTACACAACTTATAGATATAATTCTCCATTTAAAAAAAAAAATCAAGATTTCTTAAAGGAATGGTGACTATATGTCTGGAACAAATGCATACACTCTAAGTTTGGCACATCTTATACCAGAAATCAAGAAAGCTCTCAAAAATCATTGGGTCAGGGCCTCCCTGGTGGCGCAATGGGTTAAGCACTGCACTATGAGGCAAAACACAGCCACTGCAACATCCCTGCAGGCAGGGAGGGGACCCACAGGAGCAGACCTCTCCTGTCTCACCAGCTGCTCCCATGGCTCCCCTCAGCAGTGTGTTTCAGTCGATCTATGCCTGTTCTGCTCCCCACTCTGTCTCTGGTGAATCCTCTCACACCCCTGTGCCTCTGGTCTGTACCCCAGTTCTTGTATGCATAAGTAAGACTTAAAAAAAAACAACATTGTGTCATAACAAAGGGATTCAGAAACCAAAAAGAAGGGGTTCCCACTGGGATCATTTAAGTAATATAAAGGATGACTGCAACTGATTGAAACATATTTAAAATGTTGAACTCAGTTTCTTTTCACAAACCTTTTTCCCTTGCAAAGCAGCTCTTCTGCTCACCTCTAACTATGCAGGTGCCTCTCTTTCTTTCTCCATTTTCTAATAAACCTGTCCTTTTAACATGAAGAGAAAAAAAAAAAAAAACCTCATAGAAGTCATTCAAGTGAGACCATAAAGGCACTTAAAAAAAAATGAGAAACACAACCACTTGCTGTAATTTTAATGGAATTTAAGAGATATATGAAAATAAGTCTTCTAACTTATACTGTCTTTTTTTTCCCTTAAAGATGGGTTAGTATCTATGTCTTGATTGTGTCAGTGATTACATGACTATATACGCATTAGTCAAAACTCACAGAACTATTCCTTAAAAAAGGTAAAATTTATATGTAAAGATAGCATAATTTTAAATGAAAAAAGTACTTGAAGCAGTAAATTGTATTAACTTTATTATGTCAATAAAATTTTTTCTTTGGTGGCACAGGGGTTAAAAAGCAGCACTATGAAGCTATCTGCAGCCACTGCAACACAAGTTAGATCCCAGGAAGGTGACCCACATGGTGAAGCACACCTCACCTGTGTCACCCACTGCTCCCCTCAGCAGTATATTTCAGTCAATCTGCCTGTTCTGCTCCCCACTCTGTCTCTGGTGAATCCTCTCATCCTCCCACACCTCTGGCCTGACCCCAGTTCTTTTATGCATAAATAAATCTTTTTTTAAAAAATTTGTCTTTGTTTCTTACCTACCCTCTCTTTTGGACAAAATGAGACAAATCAAAAAATATCTGTAATAATGAGAGTCTGCTGCTCACAGCTCCCCTCCCCTCTCCCCTAATTTTTGAGAAAACACTTGTTTCACAGAAAGCTGGCTAAAGCTGAACTTTGTTCTATAAACCAAGCAGCCAATTTTATCACATGACTCTTTCCAAACTTTTTACTTGACTAAAACTAGACAAAGGTGATAAAAGGTTCTCACAGGTGATAATAATGTCAATTAAAGTTTTGTGACAAAGCAAATTTGACTGAAATTATGCAAGCAGGTAATACATTAATTTACTTTCTTCTCTTTTGAGATGTACCTAAATAAATTTCAGAAGACAGCTGAACTCAATTTCTTTCTTATTTATCTCAGTACTAACTTGTTACACAATAGGTGGATAGATATATGGTTAAGTTCACAAAGTGACATTCTAACATGCCTCCCCAAATATAACCCCAATCCAAACAAATTTAACAGTAGAGGAACTTGAGTACTGCTGGTACTAAGTTCCACTTACAAATTCATCTATATTTTTCACAAGAATTAAAATTTTTAGAAAGGTGGCCTCCCTTGTGGCGTCTCAGCACTATGGAGCCATGAGCTTCCACTGCAGCTAGGATGTGACCCACGTGGCACAGCAGACCTCTTCTGTCTCACCTGCTGCTCCCCTCAGCAGTGTATTCCAGTCAATCTGCCTGTTTCACTCCCTACTCTGCCTCTGGTAAATTCCTCTAACCCCTCCCCCCCCACCTCACCTCTGACCTACACCCCAGCTCTTGTATGCATAAATAAATCTTTAAAAAAAATTTAGAAAGACACATAAATTTGTATAGCTGTATACTCCAAAATCACTAACGAAGCATTTTATGCTCCTGTACTGACCATCATCACATATTTTTATTTCTATAACCTATGGATCTCTTCCATGCTTCTCCACTATTCCTCCCAGCACCTGTGGCAAACACTTATACAGTATCAAGTTCCTAATGTGTCCCAGCCCACTTCATTTACTCTGTGACCTATTCTGCTTTATTAAGGAAGGATGCCAAGAGCTAAAAGCCACGTCAATGCCTCTCTCCTTCAACTTTCCAAGCTTACTTTGTCTCTCTCCAACTTTAAAGAGGTTTCTCAACTCCTCTTCACCACTTAATACCCCCATTCTTCTCCCTAAGTCATGTTCCATCCTTTTTCTAAATCTACTAGAGCTTACTCTCCTTTGCTTACAAACACACTCAAGGCAAGTAACCCTAAAACTTCTCTCCTCGATCCTGGTTGGCAGTAAAGTGACCATTTCTAATTACTAGAAAACTTCTGGAAGTACAGTTTACACTAGGTATCTTCTCATTCAAACCTCCCATTCATGACTTTTATATTATTTTACTTCCACCACTAAAATCAGCAATATCTTTTTCATTGTCAAATTCAGCAGCTTCCTGTCAATTCTCATATAAGTTACATGCAAAGTAACTGTGTCCTTGCTTGGTTTGCACTGCATTACTTTCCTGATTCTCCTGTCTTTCCCGGCGTTATCTTTCATTGCCTTCTTCTGGCTACCCTTTCTCTCACCTATTCTAGACTCAAAGATCTCCCCAGTCATAGTAACCACTTTGATAATTCAGTTACGCTTCTATTTGATGACTCTCAAATCACCATCTCAAACTCTACCTACCTCCTGAGCCCACATCAACAACTTCCTCCTGTTCCCAACACCACCAACTCTTAAGTATTACAAAGACTATAGAATTCAACATTAAAAAACAAAACAGAAAATAACAAACCAAAACAGAAAATAACAAATCTCTCTAATCAATCTCATCCATCCTAGCCAGAGCTTGGCACAAAATAACCACCATGACTAACTGACTTCCAACAGAGATGAAATAAAGGTAGTACATGAACTGTTGCCAAAATCTTTGTATTTTCTTAAGTTCCTCTATCAACCAATCACTAGTTCTTTCACTACAAAATTAAACCACTTGTTTCATCCTATGTATGTGAAATAATAAAACCTTAGAATCATCTTCTTTAGTTTTTGCATTCCTCACTTCCATTTGGTATACACCTTAAAAAAGTCTTTCAAGTTTATGCAACTTGTTTTGAAAATAAGATAGATGTGACAAAGCAAATGTAATAAATGCTAATTATAAAATCTAGATGGTGGATATATGGATGTTCGCGTACAATTCTTTCAACTCTTCTGTATGAAAATTTTTTAGAAGATTTACAAGAAATGGGGTGTTGACCAGAGGTGGGGTTGGGGGAGAGGCAGTGAGAAGATTCACCAGAGACAGAGTGGGGAGCAGAAGAGATGGTTCTACTGAAATACACTGCTGAGGGGAGCAGCGGGCAAGACTGGAGGGGGGCCTCCCTGGTGGCACAATGGGTTAAACAAAGCACTATGAAGCAAACCACAGCCACTGCAGCAGGAGTTCGATCCCAGTTGCCCTGGGAGGTGACCCATATGGCAAAGCAGACCTCTCCTGTGTCACCCACTGCTCCCCTCAGCAGTGTATTTCAGTCAATTTGCCTGTTCTGCTCCCCACTCTGTCTCTGGTGAATCCTCTCACACACACCCCACACACACCTCTGGCCCGTACCCCAGTGCTTGTATGCATAAATAAATAAGTCTTTAAAAAAAAAGACTGGAGGGGCCTGTTGTACCATGTAGGCTTTAGCTCCCAGGTAGGCTGGGGATGGAGCAGCAGTAGCTTGATAGTGCTGTGTCTTTAACCCTGCACCACCAAGGATGTGATAAAGCATCACAAGGAGGCCCAGTCTATGAAATTTTTATAATAAAATGTAGAGTGAAAAAACTTGTCCACATTCAGACATTGTTCAAATGCAGGCCCTTTTTGCCCCTCATTGAACTACTCTGGGTACCTAACTGAACTATCTCCCAATTTCTTCCCATTGTAATCATTCTCCAAGATGGGTCCAAGGTATTCACCTCCCTTCTGGTATTCACATCCTTGTGAAGCTGCCTTCCATCTTGTGCCAGCATTGGTCTCTGACCAACAGTGTACAGCAGAAGTGATGGTGTGGCACCTCCAAGTTTACCCTGGAAGAGACTAAGGCTCCTGTCTCAGCATGTTCTCTTGGATGACTTGTCCTGGGGGAATGTTTAAATCACTTAGGTATCTTATTAAAATGCACATTCTGATTCAGTAGGTCTTGGGCAAGTCCTGAGATACAACATTTCTAACAACTCCAAGATGATGCAGATTCTGCTAGTTCAGAGATCAAAACCACAGTGCTGCAAGTATAGCTAACAAATTAAGGGAAAACAAAAACAGAAACAGGGAGAGGTGCATTTCCATTTTGCTACATTTTCCTGCTACATTTAAATGTTACTATATTAAATGTTACTTTACTATAATCAAGTCCTTTGGATTCAGTGCAACATCATTTCAATGTCCACCTACAGAGAGACATTGCTTCTCAACATGAGTGTGCAAATGGATCACCTGGGGATCTTATTAAATCAGAGCAGCAAAAAGCAAAAATAAACTTCTGAAACTAACTAACTAACTAACCAACTAACTAGCTAAATAAATAAATAGCAGCAATAAGTCAGAAACAGAAGAGTTTGCATTTACAGCCTCCAAGCAATACTGAAGGTTCTGGTCCATGGAACTACTTTTTAAGTAGCAAGGTTTTAATAGGTTCTTATACCCTCCCCCTCTCCAGGTTTATCAGATTTGATTATATAAAATGTAAAACATATGACAAACAACACATTAGGGGAAAAAACGCAACATCTATGACAACATGTATATCTTTTGTATTAGTTTTCTATTGTTGCAAAAGAAATTACTATCCCACACTTCATAAGTTTCAATCAACCTAGAAGCCAAAATCGAAATGGTTTACAGATGCCAATTACACATTCCAGCTTTATCTCCAACTACTCTCATTACCATCACTCACTCCAAGTGCATACCTATACTCCAACCATAGCTGACAACGCCCTAAAATCTTAATTTCTATAATCTCATCCTGATAACACTTTTGTTTTGATAATACAGAGAACCCAAATAAGTCTTAAATTTAGTGATTCTCTTTGCTTTGCCTTCAACTGATCTTTGCTCTAGTTTGCCTACTTATAGATCGCGCTTTTCATCACTGTACCATGAGATTAAAGTATCACAGCCTACTTATTCCACATGTAGACAGAGAAAACATTAACTTTTCCCTCCACAATTAACCTCTTGTTATCTCATGGTTTTTTCTCATACAAATTTTAAAAGATATATTTAATATACCATAAAACCTACTCTTTCAAAGTGTACATTTCAGTGGCTTTTGGTATATAGTCAAAGCTGTGCAATCATCATCATTACATAATTCCAGAACATTTTCATCACTCCAAAAAGAAATCCCATACACTTATCTGTCACTCCCATGGTCCTCAATCCCCCAGGCCCTGGAAATACTAATCTGTCTTTGCAGATTTGCCTCTTTTGGATATTTCATATAAATGAATCTGGTCTTTGTGATTGGCTTCTTCCATATAACATGATGTTTTCAAGGTTCATCCACATAGTAGAATATATCAGTACATGTCCTTCCATGGCTAAATAATTTCACTGTATGAATACAGTCTATTTTATTCATTCATCAGTTGATAGACATATGGATTATTTTCACTTCTTGGCTATTCCGAATAGCCAAACATGTGCAAATGTTTATTTGGACATGTTTTCAGATCTTTTGGGTATCTACCTAGAAGCAGACTTGATGAGTAATATGCTAACTCTATACTTAACATTTGGAGGAAATGCCAAACTCTTTTCCAAAGTATTGAACCATTTTACATTCCAACCAGCAATGTATGCGAATGTCACTACTACGTTTTCGACCAATGAGGATGGTATCATTCCTGAACCAAAAGAGAAGTGTGCCCCCAACGTATAAGGATAATTCTCTACTAAGAATACTGGACTAACAAAACATAAGTTTATTTCGGCAGGACTACAAGAATAAAAAATATTTTAAGTCTTAGTACATTGAGCAAGTTAACCTCTCGGAGTCAACGGTTCTTTAATCGTAAAATCTGGACCATGTTGCAGTCCTCATGAAGATTAAAATAAAACAATCCACGTAAGGTGCTTCCCAATACTGATTCTCTAAGATTCAATCCCCGGGAAAACATTAGGGGCAAAAAGCTAAATCATCCCTCCCCGCCCTCCTTCAGGTTCCCTCCCCGCGGGAGGGGCTGTTGAGTGACGGCGGGGGTTGCAGCCACCTCCCTTCTCCCGGAGAGCCCGCCTGACGAGCCACGCAGGATAAATTGGTAGAGCTCGGAGGCAGAGCCGGGTCACTCCAGCCTAACATCATTCCCGGACTAAGCTTGGCAAGTTAGTGCAGGGTCATTTTTTTTCTTGTTTAATGTAATGAACATATTATCGTCGAAGCAGAAAAGGAAAAGCAAAGAGAATAGAAGCATATCCTTCCCTCCCCGTACCCCCCATACATGATCCTGTTGTTTGTCTCTCAAGACCCCATAAAGAAACAAATACAATTGGAAAACCCGATCGATCACGAACTCTGTAGGTTTATCAATCCCAATGACCCTCCCACCCCCACCCCGAGAAGACGTGGGGTTAGATGGTGAAAAGCTTACCTGGTGGCTTCCTCCAGCTCGGCCGGGTTCCGACCAAGCACCTCCAGAGGTATAGTAACCATCGCCTCCTCCTCCTTCCCCCGGCCAGGTGGTCTCAGCTGGGCCGCCCCCGCGCACCCTCCAGGAAATAGGAGGCTGGGGAGGTTCTGGGCGAGTAGAATATAAGGGCGGAGGTGGGTGTACGGGTACATCCCCACCCCCAGGTCCATAATAGCGGCCATAAGAGGGACCGTCACTGGGGCCGTAGCCCGAGCGCCTCAAGGCCGACATGGGCTCCACTGCCCCTAAATGCTTCCCGCCCCCCAAGGCCAGCCCATTGCGCAGGCGCCTGCCGGAGAAAGCAAATGGACAAGAGTAAAGGGGGTCGGCCGACAACAGCCAATCCCAAGCCCGGTCCCGCCTCCACTGCTGCCGAACTGAATGGAGAGAAGGAAGTCCGCGACTCTGGGATTTAGGAAACCAGAGGACGAAATTAGGAAACCAGAGGACGAGAGGTGGCACTGTATTTCTTAAAGAGGTGAATATATTTCCCCACTACCTAGCCAGACTAGATTACCTTCTTATGAGGAATTGAGAAAAGAGTACCCCCAGACGGCACAACAGCTCCGCCTCTTCCTGAGGATGGGCACATGACGCCGGAAGTGGGTGGGACTAATATGGAGGCGTTTCCGGCTTGCCCCGGCGGCTGAAAGCCGGGCTGATTTGCTGGTCCTGGCCTGGGTTCCCGTCCCGGTCCCGCCGAGGCGGTGACTGCAGTAGGGAAAAGAGGGGTGTTGGACGGACTGGCGCACCGCCACTATACCTTGCAGCTTTATCTTAGCTCAAAATGAACTATATGCCTGGTACCGCCAGCCTCATTGAGGACATCGACAGTGAGTAGTAGCTCATCTCCTCCGGGCAAGTCCCGAGTGAGACCCTTCTTCCCGGGTTGGTGCCTCTTTAGAGGGAGTTAGAGGGAGTTCTGCGGCCTGACGGGCGGGGTGTTTTTAGCTCAGTTCGGGGTGTTTGGCATTGACATCTTCTATGGGGTGGAGTAGACACGGGACCCATTTCCTCATCTCTGAGTCCACTATGTCTGTCCTGCCCCTCGCAGCCTCCGCGGGTCCCCCGGCTGGTGAGCCACAGGCTGTAGAATTCATTCCTCTTCCGAGGAACTGGGCTGCTGAGGCCCAAACACGAAAATTGCCCAGAGGATTTCTCTTAGTCCACTCTCCACCTGCAGCGTTTCAAAGTACCTGATTGTTACTGGTGACTGGATGAGAACTTACATTAAGGATTTAAGACACGAAAGTATTCAGACTAAAGCAGTTGAACTTAATTGCTAAATGTGGCCATTTGCAATCTTCATTCGCCCTGATCGAGTCCTTAGCACTTTCAGGTTTTGGTAATAGAGACCACTGCCAGACGAAGTATTGACTTTTCTGGAAAAGCGGAATCATTTCAAATTTATATTTTCCTATTAGTTTTGTTTTTATAAAGGTGATCTCCCTTATTCCTAGTCACTTTCTTGGCGAATTCAGTCCTATACAAAAGAGGAGCCACTTAAAATTGTCTTCTCTTTCCTTTTTTTAAGCTCAGTGAATTAATCCTCAAGCAGCACTTTTTAAATCTGTGATGTCTCATTAACTTCTAATTACTGCAAAATGATTTACACACAGTTCCTAATGAGGTCCAACTAGCTCTACAAGTATATATGCAAATTTAGAGTGAGTCTATGAATACTCTTTTTATAGTTATCAAGAGGTGTTTTTTTATCCAAACTTTTATTTTGCTTTTGAAGAGAGACAGTGAAAATTGGGCCAAATTCATAAATGAGCAGCCACTGTGTAATAAAATCTTTGATTTTGGTTAAGGCTGCCCATTACCTCCTCTTGTAATATATCTGAATTATAAAACCTCTTAACACATGGTAACATTTTCCTAAAAATAATTTTTGTTCTCAGGCCTTCTTTGTGGAGTCTAGCACCTCTCTTTACTGAAAAGTTTGAAGCCATTTCATAATGCACCTTTCACTGCCATACTCACACATTTTATTCCTTATTCTGTAGTCATTCTTTCTGTATTTTCACTTGAGTAGGAAGTATTCTTTTCTATTTGTGTCTTTCATTACTTCACGCTGCTTCTGGAACCTTCCATCAATATTTTTTCCTCCGCATCTTCTAATACAAACGCATGCACCACACACGTCATCTCATGTTTTTTCTGTGTCTCCTCATCAAATTTCCAACCCTTTTTTCCAGTCTTTTCTCCCAAACTTATCTCCATTTTGACCTTTCTTCCTCACCACTTGTAATAGACGATCTCTATTACATCTGCAGTCTGATTTTTGTTACCAGTACTCTACTGACACTGAATTTAAAAGGCATCAGGCTAATACACTCTTCAGAGTTCTTTCCCCTGGCAGCATTGTGATACTTACTGTTACCACTGGATTCTTAATTCTCTTAAATTCTCTGACACTGTATGATGATTTTCTTGCCTCTCCAACTCTGACTGTTCCCCTATAATAGTCTCTTGAGCGCCATCTTCAGCGTGCTGCTTTTTCTTAAATTTCTGGGAGAAGTCCTGGGTTTTAAGAATTATATAATCTGTGGATTTACCCAAAATTCCTTTCTCTAATTCTGACCTCTTTGACATTTCCAACTCTGCTATTGACATTTACACAGAGGTGTCCTGATAGCACTTCATAATCACAAATAGCTAATAACTTTACATCTGAGCTTGCTTCTTTTATTCCCAACTTTTGGGAAATGGTATCCCTGACATGACTCAGATTCCTGTGTCTTTAACTCATCTTTTTAGCACTCTACTCTCTCACACATACCCACATATACAAATTCAGTTGACAAATCCCATCACTTATAATAGTACAGTCTTAGTCCTGTCATTTTCTCTTCCCCATTTCTACTTGGTTCAGGTCTCTTTTTTTATATATCGGTCTCCCAGAATAGCTTCATAACTGCTATCCCTATTCTCTGCCAGTTTAGTCTTCAGTTTCCTGTGAAATCAAATCCATACTCAAATTGCAAGTACTTTTCTGACTTCATCTCCTGTTACTTCATACCCTTGACTTTTACATAAATATATGAATACATATTCCTCTTTTTCCCCTTCTGCCCAAATGACATATTTCCCTCCTCCTCCTCTCTTGTCATGGCCAAAAATTATCTTTCAAGAGGCCAACGCTGATACCACCTCTAGCTAGCTATAGTTTACCTCAATCTCATATAATTAAGAATTGTTTTCTTCTGGCATTTAATTATAGCCCAAGGAAGACTTTCCTTTGGGAAAGAAACACTGCCTGGTTATTGTGTTCTGCACTTGGAAAGTACTTAATGAATGACCTTAAATGAACAAATGAGTTTGCTGACTTTTCTAATAACTGGCTTAATCTCTTTGATATCAGCTTGGGGACACTTCTTCAGAGTGGTTTACCCTAGCCACCCTCTCTCCTGTAGCTACTTCCCCTCTCTTTTCATGTTATCCTGTTACCTTGTGTACTATTCTGTTGTGTTTATCACAAGAGGTAACTTTTGTCTTCTTCACCAGAAATGCAAGTTCATAAGGTTGGTGACTCTGAGTTTTACTCCGTACTGTATGCACCAGAACAGCATGTAACTCTCAATAAATTTTTTTTAATATAGGTTTTTTTTTAAGAATTTTTTTTTAATGCCTAGAAGAACTGAGGTACAAGCCAGATGTTTTGGGGCGTGAGGGGGTTCACCAGAGACAGAGTGGGGAACAGAACAGGTAGATCGACCTAAATACACTGCTGAGGGGAGCAGTGGGTGAGGCAGGAGAGGTCTGCTGTGCCATGTGGGTCACCCCCTGGCCAGGGACCAAACTTGTGCTACAACCCCTCAATAAATATTGTTGAATTTTTGCTCTTGCTTACCAGTGTCCTCAGTTTAAATGTCTAAGCCACTGTTTTTATTTAAAACCTATGATTTCAAACAAAGTGTGAACTGGAATATAATACAATGTTAGAATATAATTCTAGAATTAAGATCAGAAAGGTTATAGCTCAAACAGATTTTTAATTTGCATATATATACACACACATACACACTGATATGGGAGGAGGGGTGTTTAACTATGAAACATCAGTGTGTAGGCCAGCCAGTCCTTTCCCCTCTCTGTCATATTACTATGATTCTTTTCAACACTGATTTTCTTTTATATATTTTTTTAAGATTTATTTATTTATGCATACAAAAGCTGGTGTACAGGCCAGAGTCACGGGAGGTGAGAGGATTCACCAGACAAAGTGGGGGACAGAACAGACAGACTGAAACACTGCTGAGGACAGCAGCAGGCAAGGCAGGAGAGGTCTGCTGCTCCATGTGGGTCCCTTCCCTGGCCAACGGCAGGAATCGAACTCATGCTGCAGTGGCTGCGGTTTGCTTCATAAGCTCCATAGTGAGTTGCTTAACCCACTGCACCACCAGGGAGGCCCTCGACACTGATTTTCTATTAACAAAACAAAGCAAAACTGGCTATCTTGGTTTTCCCTCCATTTTATCAATGTACTCCACCTTAAATGCATTAAAAGAGAAAGTGATACTAATTATTTAACTGCTCTTAACTTTTTTTTTTACTGTGTAAACTCACTGAAGCCAGCAATTTTTATTTTTTAAATATCTTATTTCCTTTCCCCAGAAAAGCACTTGGTCCTGCTTCGAGATGGAAGGACACTAATAGGCTTTTTAAGAAGCATTGATCAATTTGGTATGTATTATTTACAAACTTCCCTTATACTCCAGATAGTAAGAGTTGCCCTCTGTACTTTTGTGTTATTTTGTTTTGAAGTTTATTTATTTGTAACTTTTCTACTGTTGTCTGGCATAAAGGAATACTGATTGGAATCATTAACATCATTGTTTTCTGATAGAAATTGATTAGTTGGTCGAAAACTTGTATTTGCAACTCATTTCTAGAACTGGTTTTCCTAAAACTTGATTAAAAGGTTTTGGAATATTTTATTTTCCCCATTAGAGGGAGCCAGACAACAGAAATAAATTCATTTCACTGAAAAAGCTGCTCATTTGTACATTGAGTTTGGTTCGACTGTTCTTCAGAGCAGTTCCTGTCCCTCCCTGTCCAGTGCAAATTAGGTAGGAGACATTTTCTGAAGCTCAAGATTTTAAACTTAGGAACATAGGACTCAAGAGTCCCAGTCTTTGTTTTGTGTCCTGCATTTTTCTATTTCATGGAAACTAGCAGTTCACATCAACATTTGCTGAGTATCAGCTAGGTCAGTGGATTTGGGCATTAGGAAAAACATAATTGACACACTCGTAACAACTATAGAAAGAGGAAAACATAGATAACTGCTTTTCTTCAAATAGGATGGGTGGTACCAATTGAAAGAAGAAAAATGATCTTAATAGCTGTGGTTCTATACCTTAAGTCAAATTCATCAGAGTACTTTAAAGGGAAAGTAGTAAATACTGACTTTATTCTTACATTATCAGATATGGTTATCTGATAGTGAAAACACAATTCTTTGCTATATTGTAATCCATAGATACCTGTGTTGGGTTAAATGAATTTTAAGAACTAAAACAAAGTTAAATCTTTAGTAAATCATCACATGCATATACTCACACAACATAGGAAAAACATTTCCTTCTCAAAAAAAACCCAAAAACCCAGGGCCTCTTTGGTGGCACAGGGGTTAAAGTCTCAGCACTGTCAAGCCAGCCACTGCAGCATGAATTTGATCCCTGGCCAGGAAGGGGACCCACATAGACCAGTTGACCTTTCCTGTCTTACCTGCTGCTCCCCTCAACAGTGTATTTCAGTAAATCCATCTGTTTTGCTCCCCACTTGTCTCTGGCGGATCCTCTCACCACCCACACCTCTGGCCTATACCCCAGTTCTTATATGCATAAATAAATAAAATGAATCTTTAAAAAAACCCAACATTTTATTAATCTTTGCAGCTGTTGGGCTTCAGAGTCTTCTAAGTACCCTGTTTATTTTTTTTTTTTGATTGCTGTGTTAATACTACCAATTAATACAGGAATTTAATATTCTTACCTTATTCCTACCTTCGTCAGTGTGCCTATACAACTTAATCCCAAATAGTCTCTCAGTTTGCAATTGTTTAAAAATCCCCTAAATGGTGTGTTTGAAACTTGATCTTTTTCCAGAATTAGAAAGTTTGGAATTCACGTTTAGCTCGATCTCTTCTACTCAAAATAACTGATTGAGTTTTAGATCTGTACCCAATAATTTGAACTAAAAATGTTTGTTTCTTCCCTGTACACTTATAGCTAACTTAGTGCTACATCAGACTGTGGAGCGTATTCATGTGGGCAAAAAATACGGTGATATTCCTCGAGGGATTTTTGTGGTCAGAGGCGAAAATGTGGTCCTACTAGGAGAAATAGTAAGTGAAAACTGTTAAGCTGCTATGGGTCTTGATAATCATGCTAGTTAGGTTTCTTTTCTTGTTACTTTAAGAAAGAAAATACTGTCCATATTTACTAAGCTGCTCACAGGAGACTACCAAATTAGCTTAGATGTAAAAGTTGTCTACTGAGATAATTGTAAAAAAAACATTATCTACAGAGAATAACTTTGTTTCAATACCTTTGGGCATTGTAAAGAATTTGATCCCATTAGCGGCAACCTGTCACTGATATTACTGGTTTTAATACTGTCCTACACAAATATGCTCACTAATATATAAAATTTCTGTTGTCTCTATTAGCAGAAAATGAAAGAGCTTGATGCCTAATGAGAGAGGATAATTTAACAAAGTATGATTTATATATATTGGAATATTTTGCAGTCATTTGAACAATTGGTTGCAAGTAGTTTTTCATGATGTAAAGTTAAGAGTGTTTGAGGGAAGATACAGTGCATAAAAAGTATGATATCCATGTATTTAAAGTGGAGGAGGGGGGGCATCCCTGGTGGCGCAGTGGGTTAAGCAACACACTATGAAGCAAACCACACCTATTGCCTCCTGGTGGCACAGAGCCTAAAGATACAGTACAGTTAATAAACAGCAGTTTATTAAGTGTGCAATAGCTTTGTGTCTAGAAAATCGCATACAAACTTTAATTAAAAAATAAGTGAATGCTGGGCCTCCCTGGTGGCGCAGTGGGTTAAGCAATGCACTATGAGGCAAACCACAGCCACTGCAGCACGAGTTCGATCCCTGCTGCCGGCCAGGGAGGGGACCCACATGGCGCGGCAGACCTCTCCTGCTGTGCCCGCTGCTCCCCTCAGCAGTGTACTTCAGTTGATCTGCCTGTTCTGCTTCCCACTGTCTGTGGTGAATCCTCTCACCCCCCACACACCTCTGGCCCGTACCCCAGTGCATGTATGCATAAATAAATAAATCTTTAAAATAAATAAATAAATAAAGTGGAGTAGGGAAAGAAAGTGCAATAAAATTTCCCAATACCTAGCCACATCATCCAAACCCCACTGTCCATGGTATTGCATATCCTTGCCACATCTCAAATCAGGTTTAAAGAAGCAATTTGTGTGAAGTGATTTGGTTCATGGCTATTTTTAACAATAAGTTACCTGAGAAAGTAAGGAGGTAATTCTGCTAGGATCTGGTTGAATCAGACTTCATATAGAATACCATTGAAATGACTAATACCATCAGTACAGCCCAAGTGTGGCTATGAAATGTCTGAAAGACCTTTTCCTTATTTTAAAAATACTTTTGTATTTGATATTTTTGGTTCAGTGTATCATTTCTTGCATGGTTAAGCAGCAGGAACTGTCATTTCCTTGTATTATGTAAAGATGTGGTTGAGTAGGGGTGGTAAAATGGTCTGCAGACATATTAAGATGGGCTAACCCATCTCTTGACAGTATAGTTTTGGGTGTTTTTTCCTTCTCTGAATTTAATTTTGAAAGAGGAAACATACTACTTTGCTATCGGGTTAAGATTTAAAATATTTAGATATACCCTGCTTACTTTATACTAGCAAATACCACAGACATGATTTTTGTGCTGGTTACATTGGCACAAATGTTTGCCTGTGTAGGGGTGTGTGAGAGAGAGAGAGAGAGAAAGAGAGAGAGGTAAGACCTTGTGGGTTTTTTTAACATTTTATTATTTATGCATATAAGAGCTGGCAGAGGCACGGGGGCTAAGGGGCCTCACTAGAGACAGAATGGGAAGCAGGACAGGCAGATTATCTGAAACACACTGCTGAGGGGAGCAGCAGGCCAGGCAGGAGCTCTGCTGTGCCTTGTGGGTCCCCTCCCTAGCTGGGGATCGAACTCACACTGCAGTGGCTGTGAAAGCGTTAGTGTGGCGCTCAAACCCCTTGTGCCACCAGGGAGGCCCAGATCTTGTTCTTAAAGAATCTTTTCTTGGGAGTCCTTTTGTGGAGAAAACATTTTTTTTTTTTCTTTAACTGTTATGGTGTGATGCTGTAGAATATATACAGTAATACCACTAAAGATATGGTTCAGGAATGCTTATATAGTTGTATGAATCAACAGTCAGTTCAAGCAAATTATGTACCAACCCTGGGGAAACTCGTATCCAGAAACTATTTAGTCTGTAAACAACCCATTGCCTAAGAAGTCCCTGGATTCTACCTCAAAGATAGATGATGATGCACATAGCCTTAAGTAATAAGACTGATCGCTGGAAAGCAGACTCATCATAACCACATGAATAACTGAATGAATAACAAACTGCAAAGTCCAAAAGGCCATACAGTAAGCACAGAACATTACCTTCCTTCAGCTGCTACCCAGGAGTGGTGAGTGCAGGTTGTACTTGATATTATGTCGTTTTCTGGGCGCAGTTAGTAACTTTTGACCCACAACAGGGCTTGTTTATGTAATTTGTTGTGGTTTTCATTCTGACCTCTCTGTTGAGAATCCTCCCTCTGATAGCCCACTGCCTGTGGGTTCAGAAGTCTTGTCAAAATATGAAGATTAGTATCCAGGGGTAGGCCGGTACATGTGGAGAGGTTGTATATGTGCTGGTGCCTCCCCAGAATTTTATAATTGAGAATTGTAGATGAAAATAACCAAGGACCTCCCTGGTGGCCTAGGGGTTAAGTCTCAGCACTGTCACCCCAGGGCCTGAGATCCATCCCTAGTCAGGGAGCTATCCCACATATGGGGCAGCAGACCTCCCTCACCTGCTGCTCCACTTAGCACTTTATTTCAGTAAATGAAAAGAGGAACCAAGAATACCCTGTGTATATAGGCTTTCCATATCATAATACCACAGAATACCTGTATATTCATTTAACAGGGTGGCTCAAAATAAAAATAAGCATATCATGCCATACTAAGTAAAAATTCTATTTGTATCATATTGTTTTTTTAAGTCACTATAAACAAAAAGTAAAAGGAAATTCACCAAATGTTATCCCTTCTTACTGGAATTATGGATAAAACATTTTGCTTATCTTTGAATTTCAATACAATAAGCATGTATTTTTATAAGGGAAAAACAGTGTTTGAAAAGTGTTTAATTAAAATAGGAACTGAGGCTATTTAGTAAACTAACTGGTTTGTTGAGGTTTTCTCTAAAGGACCTGTTGCCAAAGGGGAAAGGAAATAAGAATTAAAAGTTAATACAACAAAGGTACAGTTTATTGCCTGCATAATGGGGACAGGTAGTACTACTTTGAATCACTGTTCTCTGCCTTCCTACTGAGCATCAGCCCCCAGAATTTAAACTGACTTTGATATTTAAAAATACAAAATTTGGGCCTCCCTGGTGGCACAGAGGGTTGAGTGCCACACTGTGAAGTATCTGGGGCATGCAAGTTTGATCTGATCTCCGACCAGGGAGATCCCTCCCACATAGCGCAGCAGACCTCTCCTGCCTCACCTACTGCTCCCCTCAGCAGTGTATTTCAGTTGATCTGCCTGTTCTGCTCCCCACTCTGTCTCTGGTGACTCCTCTCACCTCCTGTGACTCTGGCCTGTACCCCAGCTCTTGTATGCATAAATAAATCTTGTTTATCTAAGGTCCCCTTGTCCTCAGTAACTTCTCTTTTGAATTCTCTGGGTTTTATGTTTTGGATGGAGAGCTATTTATCAACAGTCCTAACAAAGTTCTTCAAGTTAGACCTTGAGGGCCTCCCTGGTGGCCTAGGGGTTAAGGCTCAGCACTCTCATGCTATCACCAATGCATTAGGGATGAGTTCAATCCCCAGCCAGGGAGCCAACCTACATATGGTGGAGCAGGTCACTCCTCTCACCTGCTGTTCCCCTTAGCAGTGTATTTCAGTAGATGTACCTGTTGTGCTCCCCACACCTCTGGCCTATACCCCAGTTCTATGCCAAAAAAAAAAATCCTTTTTTTTTTTAAAAAAGTTAGACCTTGACTAATACAGAACTTTGGATAACCTAAACTTTATTCTACATATTGATACTGACCCTTGTTATCACATTTATTAGAGATAATGTATTTTGTAATACTTCTGCCAAGCATTTCTTTGAAAAACTTATCTGTTCTGAGGAGGAGATTTCAGCCCTGTTCACAGTTACGAGAAATAACCCAAGCCTAATAAAGGACTCCATTCTTGATAATAAGGTGAAGTTTTTGAAACCTGCTTGTTTTGTAGGACTTGGAAAAGGAAAGTGACACACCCCTCCAACAAGTGTCTATTGAAGAAATTCTCGAAGAACAAAGGGTAGAACAGCAAACCAAGCTGGAAGCGGAGAAGCTGAAAGTTCAGGCATTGAAGGACCGAGGGCTCTCCATTCCTCGAGCAGATACTCTAGATGAGTATTAAGTTTTCTACTCAGAGATTAACTTTCACAGAATGAAAGTAGTATCTTGGTCAACCTTACACATTTGACTGAAAACTGTAGTGCTGAAAAGTCATTTTTATTTTTAATTCCTTCACATATGCAACATGAAGAAATCAACTGACTTGTTTTCCCCCTTTTTAATAACAAAATCATTGTTTAAAAAAACAGGTATGGACTCCCTTCATTCATCACTGTGGAGCCAGCAACTACTTCTTTCAGTTTGCTCTTCTCATCGCAAATTAGAGTTTACAGTGGACATTTTTCATTTACTTGTAAATAAAATATGAATCTCAAAACTCTCATGTGACGTCCCAAATTCAAGTTGATTGCAATGAATTGACAAGTTTTTCAGCTCTTGAAGGTATAAATACAGCGGAATTTCCCCTTTCATCACAGTTCCAAATGGCTAGTAACTTTTAAAGTTCTCCCCTCTTCATGTTTGTATCTGATTAAAACTTTCAGGCTTGCTGAGGGACTTTCAGTGAAGGTTTGCAGGTACCAACTGTTCCAGAAACTTCATGTTTGAGGAACATCACTGCCGCTCTTGTTCCTGCTTCAGTAACTATTCCAACTTACGTTCCTGTGAGATCCAGTGTTTTCCTGAGGTCACTTTTTCTCTAACTTTCTGCTGATTAGTTTTCTAGTCCTTTGGGTTGAGTCTTCAACCTCTTATACTATGTTTTCATTTAAAAAAAAAAAAAGCACAAAATGAAATGGCTTTTGGTGACTGGATGCATCTAGGTTATTCTTAACACATAACCTGACTAACAACCCATGGTGGTGCCAGTTTTCTGATATAACTGTGAACAGTAATGATTAGTGTGACAGGTGATAAGAAAGTGGTGTCATTTACTGAAGTTGAATTTACAAGATAGTTTAAAAAATTTTTTTATTTTGTTCTAATGTTGGGTTTGAGCAAGTCACTGATCTTGTTTTCAGGTTTTGTTTTTTTATTTTATTTTTTTATTTTTTAAAGATTTTATTTATGCATACAAGCACAGGTACAGTTCAGAGGTGTTGGGTGGTGAGAGGATTTACCACAGAGAGCAGGGAGCAGGACAGGCAGACCAACGGAAGTACACTGCCGAGGGGAGCAGCGGGCACAGCAGGAGAGGTCTGCCGCACCATGTGGGTCCCCTCCCTGGCCGGCAGCAGGGATCGAACTCGTGCTGCAGTGGCTGCGGTTTGCTTCATAGTGCGTTGCTTAACCCACTGCGCCACCAGGGAGGCCCCCAGGTTTTGTTTTTTTAAACGGTAAAATTATTCCAGATATTTCCTTTTTATAGTTTATTGAGTAGAAACTTCCAGAGATGTTTATAACCAGTTCCTATGTCTGAATTATAGTATGAAACATACTTAACATTTTATGTTAAGCATTCAATGTCTAATCATCATTGGGTTAGTTTTTAAAAAGATTATTTATGAAGAAGCATGATGGTTTATCTAGTGTGTTTTGCCGGTAATCTTTTAACAGCCAGAATTTTTTCTTAACTACCCACACTAAAAAGGCCAAAATCCACTCCCAGCTTTTGAAAAAACATGTCTATCAGAACATAAGAAGATATTCTTTGAGAGTCAGTGGAATTAACACCTTTTTATGAGCACCACTGTTGCAGGATATCACACCTTCAAGAGGTGTGGATTCACTGCATTTATCTTTTTTCCAGCCTCCTTCAAACAATTCCAAATGCAGTGACAATTTATAATTTGTCAGAAAAGAAAAAGGATAATCAGAATCCTTCCATAATCAGAATTTCTATGCCAAAGGAGGTTTTGATCACTATGCATAATGAATTGCTTTTAGAACTGACCTTTGTCATACAGGCCACAGCAGCTAAGTTCTAAAGGATGGAACTAGACTACCTGCTTCATTCATCTCTGTCTCTAGCTCCTCAGCGTAGTGGCTCACCTTCAGCTCTGCCCGTCCTAGGGATTTTGTGAATACCAGTATCTTTTCCTGGCCCACTGCTGGTAGTTTCTTCTATTATTAGAATCAGAATCAATCCTAGTTCATATTTTTTATGTTTAGTAGTTTCTTCCAATATGGGTTCCCATGAGACTGCTTTTAAGGGAGAAGAATAAGATCTACAAAAGAACCTTTTCTGACCATCTTTGTTCTGATACAGAGTACAGCAGCATAGCTTAACTCTTCCAGCTGACCTTTTACCTTTCCTTGGCTCTTAAATATAAGACTATTCTCTTAGCTAAGTTTAAGTCACAGTATCTGCTCCTTCCCCCAGACTCCAATAGGACCTGGATCTTTACAGAGCTCAAAACCCGCACTGTCCATTGTGGAGGGCTTCTCAGGGAAGCCATGTCTGCATGAACCCCAGAGATATTACAAGAGATAAAGGAGATAGCAAAGTGGTCCTAATTTTGCTCACAGGAGTGTGATCTAAGAAAGCACAGCCCAGACAGGAATGTAGGTGCTCCAGGTAACTACAATAGATTATTCCCAGCTCTAGACTTAAATCTATACATAAGATTCACAGTGACACTGCACAGCTCAAGGAATGAATCCCAAGCAAGAAAACAAGCAGTTGATGAATAGTTCCCCACATCGTGCCCCGCCTCGCAAAGAAGTCTAAATATGTACATAAGTGAAATATATACATAGTTGTGGGACATTTTCTCATCTTTTAAAAGGCATGTTTCAAGGTGAGTTCCATTCAGCTTTCCCATTAGGAGCCAGCATTCCCAGTGAATTTATTCTCATTGTAGATGCTGCAGGCCAACACAAACACTGAACAGCCCTCCAGCTTGAAGCTGAAACCAATCCTGCTCGTAATTAAGGGCAGGACAAAGCCTAGTATGAGCTTTCACCTTGGAGTGCACTGAGCAGGGATAAATGTGATAAAAGCACATGCGTACGTGCTCTACCATCACAACTGACTCCCAGAGACGACACCAACCTGCTAAAATTGTGCTGAACCTGAAAGAGGTATGATTTTAGGCAAAAAGACTAAACATAAACCTGTTTTAAACCCAGGTTACAATCTGCTCAGTCTTAAAATGAATTTAGTGGATTATAACCAGCATTTTTTAAAAAAGATTTATTTATGTATTTAGAGCTGAGGTACAGGCCAGAAGTGTGGGAGGTGAGAGGATTCACCAGAGACAGCAGGGAGCAGAACAGGCAGAAGGACTGAAACACACTGCTGAGGGGAGCAGTGGGCAAGGCTGGAGAGGTCTGCTGCGCCATGTGGGTCCCCTCCCTGGCAGGGATTGAGGCGCTCTATCTGCTGCGCCACCAGGAAGGCCCTCAAACCAGCACTTTTTAAATTGAAACAGGCTAGTAAATAGAGTATGTGTAATGAAATTAGATTATGTGTGAACTTGTTAAATGCATATATTGGCCATATTAAATGTGAATGGCTGTCAGAAACATTGAAGAGCACTGCCTTAGTTTTTAATATTTTTTATAAACTTACTACAACTAGAAAAGTAAATGTCTAGTTCCCATCTTTTATATCAACCCATAAAAATCACCTGTGCCCTGGATGGGACTAGAATTTGCTCTTCTGCTTAAAAAAATTGCTCCAGATATCTGTGTGAATTTTTCCTGCACAATTTTCAGATCTCTACTTAAATCTACCTTCCCTGTCATCTTTTATTTTTTTTTTAAGATTTATTTATTTATGCATACAAGAACTGGGGTACAGGCCAGAGGTGTGGGGGGGTGAGAGGATTCACCACAGAGAGTGGGGA
>JAGFMF010011796.1:3181681-3215801 GCA_019455555.1 Galemys pyrenaicus | reverse complement strand
GCCTGTTCTGCTCCCCGCTCCCTGTGGTGAATCCTCTCACCCCCCACACCTCTGGCCTGTACCCCAGTGCTTGTATGCATAAATAAATAAATCTTTAAAAAAAAAAAAAAAGAGCACTCCTCTTCTCCCCACAACTATTTCCTTTCCAGCTTGGTTTTTCACGACAGGAAGTATCACAGACACCTTGTTTACTCCCCAACTGTATTTCAATATCTAGACTGATACCTGACATGTATTAGGGCTTAATATATGATGGATAGATGGATGGGTGGGTATTAAGGATTGTATAACAAGGTGCTTCAGAGAATACTAAGTCACCAAAAGATGAGGACAGTTGAACTGTAGGGTAAATTAAAATGATCAGGCTTTTCCACCTGCCCGCCATTGGTGTCAGTGATGGACACCAGTAGTCCTGCACACATGCCTGATAGCGGGCACCTCAAATAGGATGTGGGCATGCACAAGTGGGCATTCGTGGGCTGAGACATGGGGCATATAAGGACGGTGTCAAGGATGCCAGCAGAGAGGAGTGGAGAAGAGAACAGAAAGAGAAGAATAAGGAGCAGAGGCTGGAGAACCCAGAGAGTGAAGATGCGCTGGCGGGTAGGAGACTGTAGTGCCAGCAGGGCACAGGGCATGTTCTCAATGAGTCCAGCAGACAAGTAAAGGAGGAGTCCTGGAGCCCTCAGTGGCTTTTTCAGGCTTTTATTGCATCAGTATATCAGAGGCGACCAGGTATATGGCGGGCAGGGGTGCTGGAGGCTGACAGGCCTCCTAGCCCCTGGTGCATCTTCACTCTGGGCTGCTGTTGCTACTTCCTGCTTCTCCTCAATTCTGCTGGCGCCCTCGTGACGCCGCCCTTACACACCCCACGTCTCAGTCCAGGTGTGCCCACTGGCGCACGCCCACACCCTGGTTGAGGTGCCCACCATGAGGCATGCATGCAGGACCGCAGGTGTCCATGGTCAGCACCAATGGCAGGAGGGCGAAAAGCCTGATCACTTTTCACTTACCCTACAGAAGTCTATCAGTCTCCTGGCTCCCTGCCCCCTCTGTACCTGGTTGCCTCTGATGTAAAATGTAATAAAAGCTGGAAAAAGCCACCGAGGACTCCAGGACTCCTCCTTTATCTGTCTGCCAGAATCATTGAGAACCTGCTCCGTGCCTTCCTGGCACCACGTGAACCCACTGAGCAACTAAGTTGAGATATAAGAAGAGATACTTCTGTTGAGTATGGAGATGCTTGACTGCTAAGCAGCCCTCCTCACTATAGAGCATAATCCTCAAGGTGTTAAGTATTTGGAGGCAACACCAAAACTTTGCAGAGGTTGATATACAAATCTGGAAGAGCATCCCAGAGCACATGGGGGATTTGTCAACAAGTTGCAGAAGTAAACATACACTCTTCCACCTGTTTTCCACCCAACTGCAGTACCCCTTGTAGGGTAAATGGAAAAGTTATCAGGCTCTTCCACCCTCCCACCATTGGTGTCGACCACACACGCCTCTGGTCCTGCATGCATGTCTTAAGTGGGCACGCGCAAGTGGGTGCACCAGCTGAGATGCAGGCGTATAAGGGCGGCGGCACAAGGACGCCAGCAGAGGAGAAAAAGCATAAGCAAGAAAAGAGAAGGGAGAGAGAGAGGCAGAAGCAGCAGCAGTAGAAGCAGAGACAAGAGGCTAGAGAGCCCAGGGAGGGAAGATGCACTGGGGGCTAGGAGACCTGCCAGCCTCCTGGCTCCCCCAGCCCCGCTGCCTGCCGCCTCTGATATAACGATGTAATAAAAGCATAAAAAGCCACCAAGGGCTCCAGGACTCCTCCTCGACCTGTCTGCTTGGAATCATTGAGAACCTGCCCTGTGCCTTGCTGGCATCACACCCTCCAGCATATCGCCACTCCAGGAGTCCTCTGGATGAGAACAAGAAATTGCTCACCAGTCTAGCTTTTACAACAAGAAATTGCTCACCAGTGCTAGCTTTTACAGATCTTGTATCCAATTAAGTGGCCTAAAGTCAGAAGTAAATGTTCCTATCCCCCTGTAGTGACAGGATGGTGTGGCACTGGAGGCAGGTTCGGGATGGTTCTGGGCAGACGGGTCAAGGAAAGGGAGTCTTGGAGCCCTCGGTAGCTTTTCATACTTTATTTAGTAGAGGTGGCCAGGTACATGGCAGGTATGGGGCTGGGAGGCCTGCCAGCCCCGCCAGCGCATCTAACCCTCTCGGCTGCTTCTTTTCTCTGCTGCTGCTCCTTCATCCTGTCGGTTCTCTCGGTTTTGTCGATTCTCGCAGTTCTGGCGTCCTCATGACGCCGCCCATTTATGCCCGTGTCCAACACAGGTGCGCCCACTTGCGCATGCCCACCCTGGAATGCTCGCAGCACTTCAGGTGTCCATCATCAGTGGTGGGAGGGTGGAAATACCTGATCAACCTTTACCCTACACCCCCTTTCAATATCTAATCTAAAAGTTCTAGAAAATCAATCCTAGAAAGTGGAGTATAATTGCTGCTAGCCTGCTCCCCAAAGTTCTGGGTTGGTTCAGCTTGATTAGGACTCATCTGTCTATCTACTCCTTGGGTTCTGCCAGGACTCCTTGGAAGAAGAAAATAAAATCCAGTCCTTTTTTCTATTCCCACTTCATTGTATTGCCTCTTTTTCCCTTTTTGAGTCTCCTATTTTCTACCTATTCTCTCTTTTCCCCACTTTAATCTGGTAGCTCAGCAGTTATTGCCGCTTGAATATACCCAGGAGTAGAAAACAGCCTCAAATGCTGCTGCACTGAAAACTGTTTGAGTGGTGTTGGGTACCCTATGGCCAATAGCTAGAATTAGGAAGAAAGCAAGCTCAATGCCGAGCATTTTTACTGAGTGTATAAACTTATGTACAGTAAAACTCACTCTTTTCAGTGTACAGTTCTAAGTTTTAACAAAAACATAGTTATATAACCCTGCAGTCCTGGCAACCACTGATCCTGTTTTCTGTCCCTATAGTTGATGTGAGCAACTGTCAGGTAAATAGAAATGATCAGGTTTTTCCGCCCTCCAACCATTAGTGTCAGTGATAGACACCTGTGGTCCTGCACGCATGACTGATGGTGGGCACCTGGAGTAGGGTGTGAGCATGTATAGGTGGGTACACCTGGGCTGAGACATTGGGCATATAGGGCAGCATCATGGGGACGCCAAGAGCAGGAGAGCAGAGGCAGAAGAAGCAACAGCATAAGCAAAAGTAGTAAGAAGCAGAGAGAGCAGAAGAGAAGCAGTAACCCAGAAAGTGAAGATTTGCCACGGGCTGGGAGGCCTGCCAGCCTCCTGGCTCCACTGGCTTCCCTTTCGGTCGTGTACCTGGTCACCTCTGATGCAGAAAGATTAATAAAAGCCAAAAAAAAGCCACCGAAGGCACTAGAACTGTCCTTTACCCATCTGCCCAAATCACAGAGCACCTGCCCCGTGCCCTCCTGCCCTCTACAGCAACTAATTAAAATTTTTCTTCAAAGATAATGTGCAGGTCGAATACATCATCTGGAAGGCTAAATTCAGAACCCATCTGACTTCAGTTTGCTTTCCTGGCTTAGGCTATTACAAAGGACAGCTCTTTGTTCCCTGCCCAAATCCCTAGTCAAGAAAACCTGAAACCTGGCTTACCTGCTAGAAATGGAGGATGAATGGGGAAAGCAAAGGAAACCAAATGTAATGTTAGTTGAGTAGGTCATTCATCACCCTAAAATTTGTTGAACAACTACTGTATGCTAGATATATTTACATTATGAGAGGCAACCATTAGCTACATTTTTTCAAAGGAAAGATTTTAAAAGGCTACCCTGGGCCACAGAAGAAACTCTGCAAACATGGTCTCCCTGGGATTGCCAGCATAGCTGGGCAGTGGAGGGGACAGAGGCGAGAAAGCAAACTGTCCAAAATTCAAGGGCTTCCTAAGTATAACCTCTCCATGAAGGAAAGGGAAAACAAGGCCTGGCACTGAGGATTCCTCAGAGACTTATGTACCACATCTCATTTCCATCAGCTCCATTACCGGCTCACTCCTTTGAGCTCTCTCCAAGCCTAGAATCCAATTGCATTTCCCCCTTCTAGCCATTGTCCCCCTCCCCAACATGGCTGCTCTCTCTTAAGAACAAAGAGACTGTAGCAAGGAAAGGAACCCAGTGGCACTGTAGGGTAAATATTGATCAGGTATTTCCACCCGCCCACCACTGATGATGGACACCTGTGGTGCTGCGAGCATTCCAGGGTGGGCATGCGCAAGTGGGCGCACCTGAGTTGGGACACGGGCATAAATGGGCGGCGTCATGAGGATGCCAGAACTGCGAGGACCAACAGACAGAACTGAGAGAACCGACAGCAGCAGCAGCGGCAGAGAGAAGCAGCGGCCAAGAGGGTGAGATGCGCTGGGGGTTGGGAGGCCTGCCAGCCTCCCGGCCCCCCGGCACCCCTGCCTGCCATGTACCTGGCCACCTCTACTAAATAAAGCATAAAAGCCACCAAGGGCTCCAAGACTCTCCTTCCTTGACCTGTTTGCCCAGAACCATCCTGAACCTGCCTCCAGCGCCTCCATCCTACCGCTACAGGCACTTAGGCTGAGAGCTGTACAAGTTGAACTGTCTGGAAGTTCTGTTCCTGCTTCATGGTACCATATAATATAGCCAGGACATGAGGAGAGGGGAAGTTTGATGACACTGGTGGGGTTGTGAAGGCAGAATAATAATTAAGTTTTTATAAAGATTTGAAGGAGAAACAATAATAAAAGGCGCAGATGTATAACCAAGAGCACAGACTAACTGCCTGCTGATTTTGCATCCTGCTCTCTGAAATGGGTTGAGCAGCAGTGCCAACTCCTTGAGTGCTTATTGTGAGAATGGAGTGAGTGAATATGTGCAGAGCTTAGAATAGTGCCTGGCAGAGAAGGGGCTGTCAGTGTCCCTCACTTTTATGTGGAGAATCCCCAACCTTTGCGAGACTCAAGATCAAATCCATTCTCCCAACAAACTTATACTTACAGTTGCCTTTAATGATAATGACACCTGTTCAATAAAGGTGACTGCAGGGTCAGAGAAAATGTCAGCCTTTTCCGCCCTCCCACCACTGGTGTCGATGATGACCACCTGCGGTCCTGAATGCATGTCTACCTCAAGTTGGGTATGGGCATGTACAGGTGGGCACACCTGGGCTGAGACATGGGGCATATAAGGGCAGTGTCATGAGGACGCCATCAGCAGAAGAAAAGAGGAAAAGCAAGAGAAGAAGGGAGAGCAGAGAGAAAGCAAGCAAGCAGAAGCAGCAGTAGTAGCAGGGGCACGAGAGTCTAGAGAGCCCAGAGTGTGAAGATGCACCGGGGGTTAGGAGGCCTGCCAGCCTCCTGGCCTCCCAGCCCCGCTGCCTGCCGCCTACCTGGTCACCTCTGATATAATAATGCGATAAAAGCTACCGAGGGCTCCAGACTCCTTGACCTGTCTGCCAGGATCATTGAGAACCTGCCCTGTGCCTTCCTGGCACCACAGTGACCAACTAGATTGGAGGAATTAAGTGCTGGACTACAGAAAATGTACTCTAATGGAAGTAATCCCTAAGACCTTAAACCCAGCAAATCAAACTTGACATAACTTTCTGCTATCTTCTCACAGTGGCCCCTTTGGAGAACACACCACCCTTCTTATATATATACATATATATACACACATATATATTTTTACATGTATATGTAAAACATATACATTTAAATATGTAAATATTTATATATTACATTTCAAAAGGACAGATTTACTAGAAAAGGAGAAGATGCTTGCACAGATGCGATCAGTCAGAAAGAGCTGCTGCTGCTGCTGCTGCTGCTGCATTACAAAGGGAAAAGATTTGTGAAAAGAAACACCTGTCACAGGTGGGCAGGAGAGCTGCCCATGTGGTTCATTTTTCCTCATAATTTTCGAGCCCAAGTCAGTGGACACTCAATACAGGATTGATGAATGAATGAATCAGCGGCGTCCTCTTTTCTGCTCCAAAGTCCTGCTTCCCACTCCGCACCCTGGGGCCTTCTCCAACACTCTGCACTTCTGAGCCAGATCTCATAGTTAGCATCTTCTTGACCTGTGTCCGTCTGGTCTCCTCCCTTAAGGTCTTGGTCATTATCCAAAAGCAAAACCAGATACAGGTGACATCAAGAATGAGAGGAAATTCCCAGCCTCCTCTCCTACCTTACTGCTCAGAGGGATAGTGAGAGTTAACTAGTTATCCAGCCTGGAAAGTATGAGGGAAAGGGCCTTGGCCCTGACAGAGGTCACCAGCACCCCTCTGTGAGTCAGTGGCAGCCTCTGACATCAGCAACAGTCATGTGCCTCAGTCCTCCAGTCTCCCCATATCGCCTCTTCCTCTCTCACAGCAGCCATAATTCTCCACAGGATGGCAACAGCAGGGCCTTGAACATTATCTGCATGATCTGCCTCATAATAACCCCCTCCCTACTCCCCACCATTTCCATCAAGGCACACATGTGATTCAGGTGCACGTGTAGCCTGTAGGGAGGAGAGTCCTGGAGGAGCTGGCATCTAGTCTTCTCAGAATGCCCTCTCCATGTCTATCTGTGAAATGCAAAGGCCACAGGCTGGGGACGAACTACAGAGACCAACTCTACCTTCAGTGCTGGCTTCCCTGGGACTCTGCAAGGACTGGAAACTCAGCCAACAGCCAGTCAGCCAAGTCAAAAAATGCCCCTGCACAGAGCCCCCACCCCCCCCATCCCCACACCCCCTTCCCTCCACTGCTCTGTGACCAGTCTGGAGCTGGGTGCTGGGGGCAGGGGAGAGGGTGAGAAGGGAAGTGGACATGACACCTGCTTTGGGGAGAAACAGTCCCACAAAAAAGACCAGCAGACATACAGTTTAACAAATCAGCACCAGAAATATGCTTCTCTGGTGGTGCTGATGGTAAGGATCTGGGTCAGAGGGATAAGCTACTCTAGAACATCTGGATAGCCAAGAAAGGCCTGACAGAGAAGGGGTCACAGTGGGTCCTGAATTACAGTCCAAGGTGCCTCCAGGCACACTGCTCAGTGAGAAGCCAGGATGAGGATGCTGGGATTCTCTCCACTGTTTAAGCAGAGGTTGAATGGGAGGCAGTGTGGCACTGAGGGTTGCCCCAGTTAGTGCAGGCTTCAAGCACCCTGGCTGGATCTCAGCAGATCGGGTCCTCTCATCTTTTCATCCCTCATCTGGAGTGAGGGAGACAGGGAGAGCCAGTGGAGAACTGCTACCACTCCCTGATTTTCAGGTCTTCCTTCTGTTTCTCAGCAGTGGTGAGAGGACACAGAACTCTTACATAGGAGGCAGACCCCAGGCCAGGAACAAGTCCAGTCTGACTCTCTTAATCCCCAATATTCTAGCCAGGTGAATCTGGCTTAAACGCAAACTCAAGGTCAACCTTAGAGGGAAAAGATTTAGTCATATTCCAGCAATCAGCCTGGGAGCCATCCCCCTCATGGGTCTGGGGAGTACTGTGGGATGTTGGAGGAGATTCAGGTACACTGTGAGGCCCTGGCTAAGAGCGCAGAGCCCCCAAGGTGCAGTACCGCGTCTTTTCAACATTTCAGCACACGCCAGTCCTGTGGCCCAGCCTCGGTTTCCCCAGCAAAGTGTGAGGAAGGTTACAGGACATGGCTGCCTGGGTGCCCTCTCCTGGCATCTCTGGCCAGTTCTACCCTCTGTGAGCTTTCAGGACTCAACTCTGAGGCATCAAACCTGCTCCAGCACAAACCCCCAAGAAGGCAAGAACAGGACTCTGGTAAAGTTGCTTTTATAAGAGTAAATAATCGAAGTTGAGCACACGAAGTGTCATGTCCTGGGCGGCAGGAGAACAGTGTGAAAATGGACTGTCCCAGCCCTGCCACTGACCGCTGTTCAACCTACTACAAGTCCTTTGAACTCTCTGAACTTCAGGCTCCCCATCCAGGGGCTGGCTGTCCTCTACCGAACTTTGCCTGGCTAGACTCTCTTAGCAGACACCCTGGCCCGCATCCCACCCGGCCGCATTTCCCAAAACAGGTGTGCGGTTCACAGGATACCTGCATGGCAGTCACTGGGGCATTTTTTTTTTAATGCAGGTTTCTGAATCTCAACTCTTGACCTGTTAATTCTGGAGTCACCAAGCACAAGACCTAGAAATCTGCCTTTTAATAGAACCCTGGTGCCAATTGAGAAATGCTGTGCCATGGTGTAGGCTTTCTTCTAAACGTCCTATATCTCAGCTGCTTCTCTTTCTCTCCCCTCCACCCACCCAAGCCAGCACCAACCTCCCTACTCCTTTCTGCACACTCCTCACCATCCCTCTCAACCCCCACTCCCCACAAATGGCCAAAGCAACTCTGAGGCAATCTCTCTATCCTTGAACCCTTCCTTTGCATGGTGAGTGATGGTTTTTTTATCTCCCAGGGATGAAGCACAGCCTTCAGCTGGGGGCATTTAAGACACAGACCACACCAGGTTCCAGCCACAGCTGCAGGACTCAGAGGTAGACCTTGATAGGCCCAGGAAGGACAGAAGAAGCCACTGCAAGAGCAGAGGCGGCAGCAGCACAGCTCCCACCTCTGTTCCACTGCTACAATGCTCCTAGCAACGTTTAAGCTCTGTGCCGGAAGCTCCTACAGACACATGCGCAACATGAAGGGTGAGTTCCCCACGGAAGAGGACTCTGGGGGGAACGGGTGCTCTCAAGCCATGTGCTTTAGTGCAGAAGGGCTGGAATGGGGGTTAAGCCACTCAGCTCTGACCCCAGCGATACCTCTGCACTGGTAAGCCTGTGTGAGTCTCTTCCCTTCTGGGCCTCCATTTTCCTACCTGAAGACGGGCTGGATACTCAAATGCTCACATCCCTCCAGATTCTGTAATCTCTGGTGGCCCTCCAGGCACTAATCTTTCTTGAACTCCTCCTGGCTTGGCCTTCCTCTACGAGGGGTACAAAGGGCACCAGGAAGGTCTCAGCCATAGCAGCAGGAGCTACAAGCCTGGACTCCAACAGTGCTCACAAGCCGGAGGTGAGCTGCGAGGAGGGGAAGAGAAAGGAAGATGAGTAAAACAGGAACAAGGCAGAGAGAAAGTGCGTGGGATTGGAAAGTCTTGTTATCACCGTAAAGGCAAGAGCAGGAAACTTTTAAAAAATAAATAAATAAAGGCAACTTGGGAGAGCAGGACCCAAGGTCATGAGTCATCTCCCTGCTGCTGCTGCAGGGTACACAATGAAACCTAAACAAACCATCTCCAGTTACACTGGGTTAAATTAGTTTGTACCCTTTAGGTAGAAGCCAGCCTTGAGAAACGGCACCCAGCAGTGAGGCTGTTCTCACCTCATCACTAAGACTTACCTGTGTTAGAGTGGCACAGTGGGTTAAGCTACGCACTATGAAGCCTATGAAGCAAACTGCAGCAAGTTCATCCCTGCCGCTGGCCAGGGAGGGGACCCGCATGGTGCAGCAGACCTCTCCTGCCTTGCTTGCTGCTCCCCTCAGCAGTGTGTTTCAGTCAGTCTGCTGCACTCTGTCTCTGGTGAATCCTCTCACCGGCCACACCTCTGGCCTGTACCCTAGCACTAATATGCATAAATAAATAAATCTTTAAAAACAAAAAAAGACTTACCTGGGTCAGATTTAGTGGCACACAGACCTCAGGAGATGGGTGTCTTTATTCTCCTTCTGAAGCTGCATTTTCCCGGTTGTTTGAACAAAGCTTCCTCTTTATGACAGCCAACTTTGGCAGGCTTTTATGCATCTCCACCCTCGGTGGAGCCAGGTCTGGCCAGCCAACACGGAAGGCAGTAGACTTACTTGTAGGCCTTGGCAGCTGCCTAGTACAGTATAAAGAGCACTGAACTGGGAGTTTAGGGCCTGGCTCTAGCTCAGGTCCATATGAGGAATCTGCATTCCTGAGAGAGTCCTCCCCAAATCAGTTTCCTCATCTGTGGCAAGGTAGTGTGGAATGGTCCATCTCTGAAGGGCTCTCTGGTTCTTGGGCAATAGTTTCCTTCCCTCCCTGCAGGGCTGAGACACCAAGCTATTCTAGCCATTGGCCAGGAGCTGAACCGAAGGGCCCTGGCAGGTCCAACGCCCAGTGGATGGATTAACCAGGTTAGACGTCGGAGCTCTCTGCTTGGTAAGTGCTGAGGCTTCTGGGCTTCTGCCAGTGGTAGGAGCCTCCCAGGGTGCAAACACTGCATACTGCGTCCTCTCCCACCCTACTCCCCACCTCTTACTCATTTTGAAACAGTGTTCCTCAATGCCAAATCCCTTCCCTGTCACTTGTAGCTGCTGAGTTTAACTTGATCTGCAAGCTGGACCCTTTGATTTTAGTCTTGGCTCTTCGGAGAAAAGAGGTCCAGAGATCAAAGGGATGCAAGCTGGAGGGAGGCCAGGGGACCGGAAGGAAGCTCAGTTGACCCTCAGTTCTATGTCCAGGGTCTCGGCTAGAAGAGACTCTCTACAGCGACCAGGAGCTGGCCTACATCCAGCAGGGAGAGGAGGCCATGAAGAAGGCCCTGGGTATCCTCAGCAACCAGGAGGGCTGGAAGAAGGAGAACCAGCAAGTAAGGGTCCTGGACAAACCCATAGTTCCTCACTATTCCATTGCCATCCTCAAGGGCCTCTGCTCTTCTCATACTCCTGTCACATGCAGTAGTCACTGGGCAGTAAGGAGCTTTAACTTGAACTCTCCTTTCCCAAGAATATATCCTCAGCTATTCCCTTTCTTGCATCAGACATTCTGGAGACTCACGTTTAAGAAACAGTTTCTGTATCTTGAGCTACCCGCCAAATATGCTGTGTACCCATTCAATAGGCCCTATAATGGGGAGTCATGTGCATTGGAGACCTCTTCGCTCTGGGTCACAAGTTCCAGTGCAACATGCAGTGTCTGTGCTGCTCACCTTGCCTGGGTGACCCAAGCTCACCTGCAGCAAGACTGAACTGGAACACAGGTGGCCCAAGGCTTCTTGGGTTCTCTGCTCCTGAGCACGGTACCTTCATGGGAGCCAGCACTAAGGCACATGTTTTAAAGTTAGTGGTTCTATTGAAATTTTGCTGGCTGTCTCTTCATCAAAAACTTAAGTGCTGCTCATTGCCCAAAGTTCAGGTAAAACCTTCCCTTCAAGTTAAGACACTAATTTGGGAGTCAAGGGATATGGAGTCTAGGCCCAGCACGCTCTTAGCTAAGGGTCCCTGTGCGACTCACTAACTTTCTCTAGTTCAGCATCTCTCTGATGTAAAATGATATATTGGACTAAAATAATCGTCAAGAGCCCATCCAACTTGATTCTATCTATGCATAGCTGATTTAGACCAGACTTTTTTCTATTCTCAGCTTTGTGTCTTTCAGGATGCTTGAGTTTCTGAAGAGCGTTTTCAGTTGGATTTACCTACAATAACAACACTGTCACCAAGAAAATGTCCAGGGAGTTTACTTGCCAGGCTTTAGCAGATTATGAGGCTGTGGCAAGAAAGCTTACTTAGTCTGACTTATTCAGATGTAGTTCCAGGCTTCCTCATTCTTGAAAATTCTCTTTGCTCTTCCCCTTCCTGCCTTACCTGGCATGGGCAATGTGCCCTTGACTAGAAATGTGTTTCTCTAACCTTTATCCTGGGCTTCTTTCTATCATGACAGATGAATGGGGACAGAGTGCTGAGTAAAGTGGTCCCAGATGTGGGCAAGGTATTCCAGTTGGAGGTGGTAGTGGACCAGCCCATGGAAAGGCTCTACGAAGAACTTGTGGAACGCATGGAGGACATGGGCGACTGGAACCCAAATGTCAAGGAGATCAAGGTGAGAAGAATCCAGGTGTGGAGGGGAAGGAGCCCATGAGAACCTGATCTGAAAAGTGGAACAAAGAAGCTGCAGCTTTGGGTAGTACCTTACCCAGGTAAGGCTGAATGCTGATTCTGGTTCCTTGTGGCCTGGTAGGTCCTGCAGAAGATTGGAAAAGATACAGTCATCACCCATGAGTTGGCTGCAGAATCAGCAGGAAACCTCGTGGGGCCCCGAGACTTTGTGAGTGTGCGCTGTGCCAAGCGCCGAGGCTCCACCTGTGTGTTGGCTGGCATGGCCACACACTTCGGGGAGATGCCTGAGCAGAAAGGTGTCATCAGGTAAACTGGCAGCGAACTCAAAAGTTCCCTTTTTCCCAACACAGGCCTATGGGATTACACCCACCTAGTGTGATGAACCCTGGCTCCAAGAAACTAGTCCTTGATCCCAACCCTTAAGTTGCCTTTTCCAAGGGAAGATTCTCATTTTCCATAGCGGGAAGGAAGATATAAGATTGATCCTCACTTATATAGCAATTTGTCCTGACCCTTCCAGAAAGTTTAAGACAATAATTTTCTAAAGCAAGAGGGGAGGGTTAAGGTTTAGCTGATATGCTTGGGTACAACAGTACTGGTGATAAAAATATACTCCGGATCACCTAGAACACTGTTAGGTTCCTAGAGCCCCAGCAATCACCACAGACCCCATCCCTGACCTTCTTCTGACCTAAAACTAAAAAGGCACCATGGAAGCCTTCCGATTCTGCTCCAGCTATAAACATTTGTTTCAATGAGCTGGTAGCCTTGACAACACTAATTTACCACCCTTGGCAAAGGGGGCTTCTGATATGATCTGGAAAAAGCATTGAAGAAATGGAGCAGATGTTACTGGTCAGCATAAAAGAGACTGAATAGTCCTGACTCAGCTGTGCTTCATTTGCAGAGCTGAGCATGGTCCCACTTGCATGGTGCTCCATCCCCTGCCTGGAAGTCCCTCAAAGACAAAGCTCACTTGGCTGCTCAGCATTGACCTCAAGGTGAGGGGCATGGGAGGTGGCTCAGTGGGTGGTGGTATCAAGAAAATATGTTCTGCCTTCTCCCGTATGATCCCATATGAAGCATTGACGTACCTCTTCCATTTTGAGAGAATCAGATTGCTGTAGTGGGAAGACTTGAATAATGTTATTACACTATTTTAAAAGCCTGCAAGTTACCCCTTCTTTTTATCAAACTTCAACTCTGTAGTTAACATTTTATAAAGGAAACTTAGGCCCAGAAGAGTATGTTAACTTTCTCAGGGTCACAGAGCTGGAAAATAGGACTGAAATATGTCTTGGTAAAATTGTGCTCTGACTGTCAATGACAGCAGGGAAACAGTGCCGTCCTCTAGCCCCTGGCCCTGGTCAACTGCAGTTTATAAACAGCTGGAAGACCAAACCCCAGACAACCCACAGTATTTGTGAAGGGGAGCAAAGGTGCCTAGACTGAAGCATTACCCACAGCGTGACCAAATTCTCCTCTCTTCTACTGTAGGGATGGCTGCCAAAGACTATCATCAACCAGGTTCTCTCGCAGACCCAGGTGGATTTTGCCAACCACCTGCGAAAGCGCCTGGAGTCCAGCCCTGCTGCTGAAGCCAGGTGTTAAAGACCAGCCTGCTTCTCCCGGCTGTACTGGCTACATGGGCCTGCATACACATGAGGGAAATCCCTGCCAGCGGCCTGCAAGTCTGCTTAACAATTTCATCTGGGGCTGAAATCTGTAGAGTGGTGTGGTAGTATATTTAGAGTACAACACGAGGACTCAGATTGGTAAAATTTTAGTACCAAGAAAATGATGAGGATCTTACAGAGGAAGGGTTGATTCAACTTCACTCACTGTGGAAATATGAGGATCCCAAAATACTTTTAAAACCTTTTTTTCTGGGGCCTTGACACATCTCTGAAATGTTACTAGGTGACTCCCAGAAATCTAGCCCAATTTTCTTGAGGAAAAAATACAAAACTAGGGTCTCCCTGGTGGCGCAAGGAGTTAGGTATCAGCACTGTGAAGCATCCGCAGCCACTGCAGCACAAGTTTGATCCCTGGTCAGGGAGGGGACCCACATGGCACAGCAGACCTCTCCTGTCTTGCCCAGTGCTGCCCTCAGCAGTTTCAGTCAATCCACCTATTCTGTTCCCCATTTTGTCTCTGTTGAATCCTCTCACCCCTGTACCTCTGGCCTGAACCCCAGCATATATCTTTTTTTAAAAAACCCTAACTAATTATTAAACTGCACCCCCTACATCTTCCATGAGCAGTCAGAATGAGTCTGACACAAAAACTAAATTCTAAATTTTTTTTTCTTCCAGTAAATTGTACCTTCATTAGTCTTGGGCAGATTTTGACTAAACTAATTCCTTTAGCTTATTAAAAGAAACAAACTACTGGGGACTATGTCAGTCAGTTATTTAGAATGTCACCTAGAATCATAAAAATTAAATTCTGTGATATGCACAAGCCTAAAGTTCTTAAAAGAATTCTTTAACTGGCAGCTGACTAATGGGAGCTGGAAGAGGATTATAACTGAGAATTTTTATTTACCTAATAAAAGGGTAAGCACCATACATGAGAACAACATTACTAAGATAAAGTTAAACAAAAGTAGATTTTATTCTCCCATCATCCACTATTTAGACCTAAAAAAGTAACTAAGTCTTTAGTTCAGAGTATTATGTCAGCTCTCAGTGTGGTTTAAACTGTCAGTTTCCCTACTTTAATGAGTCGATGTTTTACTGTTTTGAGAGGTGGCAGCTAAAGGGCTCATCTGGTGATAGCAAGTTCCCTTTCCAAGATTCAGGAAACTTAATGCTTTAAAAATAAAATTGGGAGATTATTTTGCTAAAATGTGTACACAGGATGAAAAACCAACCATTGCCACTTGAAGTTTTTCTCCTAATGCTAATAGCAATGATGATTGATTTAGATGATTTGAAGAGAGCTCCCATTGTTTTTTTTTTAAACGAATTAGCACTTGTGGGAATGCTGATTATTTATTGAGGTATTGAAATTTTACTGAGAGGTATTTATTATTATTTATTCTGATTGTTTCTTAGTTTATTTTTGGTATAGATGGAATTATCAATTCAGGACCTTCAGAGTCAGAGGGATAGTTGAAGTAATTGCACAACAAAATTATCATCCACTCCCACTTAAGATGGCTACTTGTTTAAAGATGTGTAAAGTGATATATTCTCTTGTTTCAAGAGAACTGATAATAAAAACATAGGCTCTCAACAAATGCCATGGTTTTGAACTGAATTATAATTTACTGTCTTAAAATTCCACAACTGTTATCTTTGAGACGACTGGGGAGTTATTTTATGACTTAATTTTACACTGGAATAAAGTAAGTTGTTGGTGACAATCTGTGTATAGAAACCATTTCTTTTAGGACTATATGAAGACTGAGTATACTTTGAGCCCTTCAAATGAACTTTATGGAAATACACATACACTTTTAATATTAACAAAAGTCATTACTTCTGTAACTTCTGATTTATGAAAGTCAAAAAAACCCTGGTGGCACAGGGATTAAACCTCAGCACTATCAAGCTATCACCAGTGACTGAAACATGAGTTTGATCCTTGACCAAGGAGCTAACCCTGGTGGCACAAGGGGTTAAGTTCCACACTATGGAAGCTTTCCCTGGCCAGGGAGGGGACCCACATGGTTCAGGAGACCTCTCCGGCCTTGCCCATTGTTCCCCTCAGCTATGTATTTCAGCAGAGCTGCCTGTTTTGCTTCCCACTCTCTCTGGTGAATTCTCTCACCCCCCACACCTCTGGCCTGTACCCCAGTTCTTGTATGCATGAATAAATCTTAAAAAAAGTCAAATACACAAAAACCAATTTTATAATTTAGATAGAAAGCAGGGGTACAACATATAAATGGCAATTGTTACAAAAACTTTACCTCCAAACTACTCTAAATAACACCACCCTTACTTTCTTAAAGACCTCCAAACTCTGATGGTCCAGAAACTTTATAACCAAGTTTGTCCTTTAAGATCAGCCGTGAATGAAGGGTCTCCCTGGTGGCGCAGTGGGTTAAGCAATGCACTATGAAGCAAACTGCAGCCACTATAGCATGAGTTCTATCCCTACTGCCGGCCAGAGAGGGGACCCACATGGCACAGCAGACCTCTCCTGCCTCGACCGCTGCTCCCCTCAGCAGTGTGTTTCAGTTAAGATGCCTGTTCTGCTCCCCACTCTGTCTCTGGTGAATCCTCTCACCTCCTTGGACTCTGGCCTGTACCTAGCTCTTGTATACGTAAATAAATAAATCTTTAAAAAAAAAAAAAGATGAGCGTGAATGAATAGCTGGAACAGACTAAGACTACAGCATACAATCACATCAATTCACTGTTAGCTGTTAAAAGACATGGAATGGGGGCCTCCCTGGTGGCGCAGTGGGTTAAGCAATGCACTATGAAGCAAACCGCAGCCACTGCAGCACGAGTTCGATCCCTGATGCCGGCCAGGGAGGGGACCCACATGGCGCAGCAGACCTCTCCTGCCTCGCCTGCTGCTCCCCTCAGCAACGTACTTCCGTTGATCTGCCTGTTCTGCTCCCTGTTCTATCTGTGGTGAATCCTCTCACCCCCCACACCTCTGCCCTGTACCCCATTACTTGTATGCATAAATAAATAAATCTTTAAAAAAAAAAGAGAGACATGGAATGGTCAAAACAAAGAGCCTGTGTCATCTCTTAGGAGACAGAAGTATTACTCAAAGCTACTGTGTAAGGGGCATTCCTGGTGGCACAGGGGTTAAGTCTCAGCACTATCAAGCTATCACCAGCCACTGAAACATGAGTTTGATCCTTGACCAAGGAGCTAACCCACGACACAGCAGATCCCTCCTGTCTTGCCCACTGCTCCCCTCAGCAATATATTTCAGTAGATCTGCCTGTTCTGCTCCCCACTCTGTCTCTGGTAAATCCTCTTATCTCCCCCCCTGACCCCCGCCCTGCACCTCTGGCCTACACACCAGTTCTTGTATGCACAAATAAATCTTAAAAAAAAAATAAAAAGCCACTGTGTTAAAATACCAATAGTCGATTTAAATTTATACAGCTTCTTCAGCAGGCATAATATATTGTGGTTCTGGGTAACATATCCACCTACCTTGTGGTGAACCACTATCTTTAATCTAGGTAGAAATGCAAGAGTCTTCGGGCAATCTTGGGAGGTGGGGAGGATCAGGTCTGTATTGCCACTGATACATCATTAAAAGATAAAGAAGCCATTAAGTGGATCCCAAAGGAAGGCTCATTTTTATATTCCAAGTTTCAGTATTCTGAAAACTACCCTTAATCCAACTACTACAAAGGAAGACAAGCAGGACAGGAAAACCACCTGCACAGATCAACACACATGTTCAAAGTGAAGGGCTAGAGCAAAGTTATTAGTCTTTTTAAACTTTTTCCTTGAGAGTTTGATTTTCATAGGAAAAAGGGGGGTGATGAGTTGGATGATGAGAATGCACTAATAGGAGTGGGTAGATATACAAGCCAGAAACTGCCTCCTCCTCCAGTGATGGCTCCCCTTCCTCAGAATGCCCATGCTTTTGACATTGTCATGGAGAAATGCAACCTGAAAGGGAAGAAAAGTGCCACACAAACTTGAAGAAAAGTTTTATTTGGGAAGTTTCCAATTGTTAAATTGCAAGCAAGTTCCTTTCACGATTACAGTTCTAGACACTTAAGCATTTCAGAGATCCCAGTGTTGAAAAGTAAATTTCAAAATTAATGACAAAAACAAGCCCACACCAAAAGGAAAGAGCTTTTGGACTAGTGTTTAATGTCGGCTATTGATTTCAGCTGTTCTCACAAACTGACCCACCACTTCCTTGGATATCAGGTGGGATGCAGTCAATGCCCGCAGAAGGAGAAGTCTTTAAATAAGTTACTTGGACAGGATTATTCACTCCTTAGAAAATACGGTATGATAGTAAGACCCAGTTGGTGGGGGGTGTGGCACAGCACCAGTTTCACAGGGAGCTCATAAGATTCTAAGATCAGCAGTTATTAGCATATGGCACACAAAATAAGAGCCGTCACCACAAGTGGGGAGAATATTGAAGGACAGGACCTTACCCAGTCCCACTCAGCCTTTAACGTACGAAAAGCAGAGGCTGTGTTTTATAGCATCTTCTGGAGAATATTTACAACAGTTAAACAAAAACACTGCCTCCCCCAGTATTATTCTCCAGAAGGTCCATGTCTAAAAAGAGGGCCCTGGTCAGGGTTCCCACGGGGGACTCCGCCTCCCATCCACTTCTGTTTCCACATGATATAAGACATCAGCCAGAGTGTGTTCTACCACAGCGCCCCAGCCCATGTCACTCATCTGGGGGAGGAACGAGAAAGAGCAAATGAAGTGGTTAGAAAACTATAGCAAGAAATAACAAAGATACTACATATGCAGATTTTTGTAATGTTACTCACAGGGTGATAAGTGAGATCCTTTGGAGGGTACTTGAAGCATGGTCCAAAGTTAATGGAAACCTGGAATAAGTTCAATTCAAGCAGAAGTGAAAAGGTTAATGTCACACAGCAAATTTTAAACATAGCCGTGACATTGAGGATATAACAGGAATGGATGATATTAATATTGCTAAAAGTGGCTCAATATCCTAATATCTATCCATCAAGAATTAAATAATTAAAATAGACTTGTGCTGGTTTTTGTTTATAACCTAAAGATTGTCTTATTTTACTTCAATGATGGCTATCCTAGTGATAGAAATGCATGGAAACCTCTAGGCATTATCTTTTTAGTTTTGTTATCCTATTGTTTGGTTTTTGTTATTTTTGTTGATTAAGAATTAACTTTTCAGGGGTCTCCCTGGTGGCGCAGCGGGTTGTGCTCTGCACTGTGAAGCATCCGTGGCACAGCAGCATGAGTTCGATCCCCAGTCAGGGAGGGGACCCACATGGCGCAGCAGACCTCTCCTGCCTCGCCCACTGCTCCCCTCAGCAGTGTGTTTCAGTTGATCTGCATGTTCTGTTCCTCACTGTCTCTGGTGAATCCTCTCACCTCCTGTGACTCTGGCCTGTACTCTAGCTCTTATGTGCATAAATAAATAACTTAAAAAAAAATAACTTTTCAAATTACTTTTTTTTTTAAAGATTTTTTTTTATTTAGGCTACAAGAACTGGGGTACAGGCCAGAGTGTTCACCAATGACAGAGTGGGGAGCAGAACAGGCAGATCAATGAAATACATTGTTGAGAAGAGCAGTGAGTGAGGCAGGAGAGGTCTGCTGCGCCATGTGGGTCTCCTCCCTGGCCGGGGACTGAATTCTTGCTGCAGTGACTGCGGATGCTTCCTAGTGCGGTGCTTAACCCCTTGCGCCACCAGGGAGGCCTCTCAAATTACTTTTTTAAAAAACTAATGGTAGTCCCCTTCATTCTGGGTCATATATATAAGCAACAAGTACTAATTAGTAATGGTAGGTCATTATGACCTATAACACCACACTGATTTATGCATACATATATATATGATATATATGTATATTCGTTACAAAGAACAATAACATTTATCACACGGTGTTTTCAAAGGAAATGTATGGGACACGCTGCATCATTTTTATCTACAACTGCTTTTGGAACAAACAGTAACAACATTCCCCTCTCACACCTAGGTTATTCAGATTCCTTTCTCGAACACAATGATTCTTTATTCTTTCATCATAAATATTCACCTATTCACTCAAATTCAGTTCATAGATCAAATATATGGTGATACTTACTGTGCAGCTCTTGTATAGTGATATGGCTGGAAAGTAAACTCCTTCAAAAATATCTTTGTAGGCTACACCTTGATTGACACCATTTTTGTAAAATATTATCTGAAACAGAAACCATGATTTTACTTTAGAATTTAAAAAAGAACAAACTTATTAGAAATGCTCACTTGGAGAACCCTATCGAAGTACAGCCACCATATTGCTAATAACATATTCCTAGAATAACACAAAGCTATGCATTAACAATAGTATCTTATATTTATACACTTTAAATTTTTCAGAGAATATTTAACATGCACTATTCTAATTAGTCTTCAGGTTTGCTTTCTGAATTCCATCTACTACCACACAGTTCTTCTATGTATTCATAAAAGTAATTCGGTCTTCTATGATTTCTTGGCACTCTACCAGTTTATTGACTTGATCTCTTCTCCTGCATCAGGTTCTCACTTTTGCAATTCTACTTTGAAAATCTCTATGGATCTTCTGAATCAAAAAAATTTCTGAATTCTCAATTTCTTTGTCCTCTCTCTCTCAAAATGACCATGAATATTCTCTCTTAACCACTATATATAGACTTCAAAAAACATTCCTTTTTCTAGAGTAACTTTCTCTGATTCTTCTTCCCAGCAATAGGTATCTTTTCCTTGGCTATATTTCCTGACTACATGCCCCTTAGAACTATTAACTGTTTCTGTTTCCTATTTTTTCCCTAAAAACAACTGGAATCCAAGTTTCTTTATTTCTCTTATAACCTGCTTCTATATTTTTGTCCCAGGGGCATCAATGCATTTTTAGAGGAAAACGTTTCTGACTTGGAAGGAACTTCCTCCCTCCCTATGGCTATCCAGATGTCCCAGTCCTTTGACTGTGCTAAGGCCTTGGGCACATTCCCAATAACGCCAGGAATAGGTCAGGAACGTTCTAGATAACACTGAATGGGCCATTCACATCTACTGCCTCTGAGCAGTACGGCAAGCTCCTCTCCTCTCCTCTCATCTCCCAATGTCCTTCCCCCTTTGCATTTGATAGCTACTCTGATAAAGATTAGCTCTCACTTGCTTCCTCAATCACCTGTATACTTTTCTAATTAAGCCACTAATTCTAACCCCTTTCCCTAGTGTTCCTGAAAGAACCCAGTCATCCCTTGATGGCAGCAGCATTTTGCCAAAGAAAGAGTACAAACACAGGAGGCAGAGAGTGGACTTGCTCTACTACAAATAGTAGTGTTAGCAGAAAACTCCTCACTCCCCTCTGCATCTATTTTCCTCACTCTTATAATCAGGAGATTGGTCTGATGTTTTTATGATCACGACTCACCTCACTATGGGGAGTCTGCTTTAGGCTCTTCTCTGCTTTATCCACAAAGTCTTTTTCCTCAAAATACAAATAGCTCTTAAACTTTATCAAAGCCTTAAAAACAGAGAGAAAGGGGGAAAATAGGAACATTAAAGCATCAGGTATATCATCATGGCATAATAAAAAAAGTCAGACTTATACAAATAGCAGTGAGTTGTTGTGTTCTGGATCAGACATGAAAACTCTTTGCAGAGCTAGCTAATCTGGATTTTTGTTTTTTAAAGATTTATTTATTTAGGGCCTCCCTGGTGGAGCAGCGGGTTGAGCTGCACTGTTAAGCATCCGCAGCGTAGCAGTACAAGTTCAATCCCCGCCAGGGAGGGGACCCACATGCACAGCCTTGCTTGTTGCTTCCCTCGGCAGCGTATTTCAGTAGGTCTGCCTGTTCTGCTCTCCTCTCTGTCTGGTGAATCCTCTCACCTCCCTCAACTCTGGTCTGTGCCCCAACTCCTGTATGCATAAATAAATAACATGTGGGGTGGGGTGAGAGGATACACCAGAGACAGAGTCGGGAACAGAGCAGGTGAATCTAGTGAAATACACTGCTGAGAGGGGCAGAGGGTGAGGCAGGAGAGGTCTGATATGCCTTCTTGGCCATGGATCGAACTCATGCTACAGTGGATGCTTCATAGTGTGGTGCTCAACCCCTTGCACCACCAGAGAGGCCCCACTGTCCTAGATTTTGAGCAACTATGTGCTTCTTCTTAGAACCAGATGGCATGTTTACATTAAAAAAAAAAAAGCCTTTATTGTTCTGTGCAGAAAAACATATATAGAAACATATAGTCTCATGACAATGTCCATTAAAATGATTAAAATTAATTCATAAACTTTTTCCCCTTAATGAACTCAGTGAGAAAAATAACAAGTTTACTGAGCCTAGAATCTCCTACTCTACAATAATACCTTGAGGTCCACTTCTTTTCCTTCTAGTTGCCTGCCTGTTTCTCCTATGATCTCTGTCTGGGCCACCTCTTTCTTGCTGGCTCCCAAAAATCTCTTTAACTTATCTCCAAGATAAGAATATGACATTAAATTTTCTGAATCTCAATTTCGAGCATATACATCTATCTATTTATCTATCTTAAGCATGGTTAGAAACAAAAACAAAAATAAATGAGCCTCCCTAATGGCATAGGGGTTAAAGTCTCAGGGCTATCCAAGTATCAGCAGCCACTGTGGCATGAGTTTGGCCCCCCAACCAGGGAGCTGACCCACATAGCACAGCAGACCTCTCCTGTCTCGCCAGCTGCTCCCCTCAGCAGCGTATTTCAGTAGATCTGCTTGTTCTGCTCCCCACTCTGTCTCTGGTAAATCCTCTCACCCGCTGCAACTCTGGCCTGTACCCCAGTTCTTATAAGCATAAATAAAATAAATCTCTAATTAAAAAAAAACTTTCTAAAGATAAACAAGACCATAAAATGACAACTCTAATTCCCTCTCACCATGTCCCTCAACACTCAATTTCCCTTTGCTAAAACCAACCAATGTTCCAGTATACAGGTATCCTTAAAATAAAGCCTGGCATATATTAACAGTTTGAAATTAAGAGTACATACATACACATAAGTCCATGCCACAATAAAATAAACAAAAAGGATATACAAAACCAGACAGAGTGGGGAAGAGAACAGGCAGATTGACTGAAATACACTGCTGAGGGGAGCAGCGGGCAAGGCAGGAGAGGTCTGCTGCACCATGTGGGTCAGCTCCCTGGGATTGAACTCGTGGTGCTGCAGTGGCTGAGGATGCTTCATAGTGCAGTGCTTAACCATTGTGCCACCAGGGAGGCCCTATCCAGTTTTTTTAAAGGCAAAATATTTGAACAGAAACTTCACAAAAATAGGGGGCCTCCCTGGTGGTTCAAGGGGTTAAGCACCACACTATGAATCATCTGCAGTCACTGAAGGAGTTCAATTCCCAGCCAGCTAGCTGACCCACAAAGCACAGCAGGCCTCTCCTGCCTCGCTCATAACTCCTCTCAAAGCAGTGTACTTCCATCTATCTGCCTTTTCTGTTCCCTACTGTCTCTGGTGAATCCTCTGATCCCCCACACCTTTGCCTGTACCCCAGTTCTTATATGCATAAATAAATCTGAGAAAAAAATAAACTTCACAAAAATAGGTGGCTAGGGCCTCCCTGGTGGTACAGTGGGTTAAACAATGCACTATGAAGCAAACCACAGCTACTTGCAGCATGGGTTCGATCCCTGCCACTGGCTAGGGAGCTGACCCACATGGTGCAGCAGACCTCTCCTGCCTCGCCCACTGCTCCCCTCAGCAGTGTGTTTCAGTTGATCTGCCTGTTCTGTTCCCCTCTCTCACCTCCCCACACCTCTGGCCTGTACCCTAGTGCTTGTATGCATAAATAAATAAATCTTTAAAAAAAAATAGGTGGCTAGTAGCACATGAAAAACTATTCCATACCAGTGGTTAAAGAAATGCTAATTTAAATCACAATGATATACCACAACATACCCACCAAAGCGGTGAAAATTGACAGATCAGAAATGCTGGTAAGAATGCAAAACAACTAAATTTCATACTCATTATTGGTAGGTAGGTACAGAGTCTGCTAATTTCTGACAAAACTAAATATGTAATAACCTGTGACCCAGTAGTTTCATTTCTAGGTCCTGAACTCCCAAAAGAAAACATATTCACAGTAATATTTGTACAAAAATGTATGCTGTCCCAAACTTATAACAGCCCAAGTGTCTATCAATAGGAAAACAATAGTTACATGTCAATTATATATCAATAAAGCTAGGAAAAAAACCAAAGAAAATGGATAAGTACACTGTGGTAATAGTCATACAATGAACACTATTCTGCATTATAAAGAAAAAACTACAAATACTCACAAAAGCATGAGTGAATCTCAACATTATTAAGCCAAACAATAGAAGCCAGATATCAAGGACTACATATTGCATGGCTCCTTAAGTAAGCCAAGACCAAACTAAATCAATGGGACGGATGTAACAGAAAGAGAATCAAGAAAAGTTCATACTGATTCTATCAGTTCAAACTACATTTTGTTGAGGGCCTCCCTGGTGGTGCAGTGGATTAAGCAACGCACTATGAAGCAAACTGAAATCACTGCAGCACGAGTTCAATCCCTGCCACCGGCCAGGGAGGGGACCCACATGGCGCAGCAGACCTCTCCTGCCTTGCCCTCTGCTGCTCTCTGCAGTGTGTTTCAGTCAGTCTGCCTGTTCTGCTCCCCGCTCTGTCTGGTGAATCCTCTCACCTCCCAGGACTCTGGCCTGTACCCCAGCTCTTGTATGTATAAATAAATAAATCTTAAAAAAAAAAACAAAACAAAACTGCGTATGTTGACTTGGTTATTCAGTCACATTTTCTACGTGAACAACATACAAACAAACAAAAAAAAAACCCAATATGCTAGCTGGTGGTTTGTGGAAATTAAGTGCAATAAATACATTAGGGAAAAGGTGAAAACAAAAAAAACTACAGACAGAATTATGACTGAAAAAAAAAAGAATACAGTGGTTACCTCTATAGGGTTGCAGTGGGGATTGACCAGAAAGAGCATAACGGAACTTCCTGAGGTAGGTAAGATTTTATGCCTTGGACGGGGTTTGGGTAAATGCAAAACTCAGCAAATATACACTTAAAATTTAGACCTTTATAAAAATTTTATATCAAATTTAAACTAAACAAATATTGAACAAACTCTAGCTAAAGATATGCATCCTGAAGTACTTATGAGAAAAATGTCTTGATGTCTGCAATATCCTTTGAATATTAAGAAAAGATAGCTGAATGGATGGAGGGACAAGTGGAGGAATGCATGGATTACATGTTAATGGTAAAATCTAGGTGACGGGTATCTGGACAGAAAATTCTTTTAACTTTGTTATGTATGAAAATTTTCTTAAGAAAATATTGGAAAAAACAGGAGTGATGGGTCAGCATCACAAAACACACAAGTCACAGTTTCTGGCACGAGCTGCCAGACGTCTTCAAACCCAGGAATTTCTCAAGAGCAAACTCACCTTATCTTTATAAGTATCAGGCAGTGATTTGGCTGTCTCTGTATCTTCAGGAAGATTGATATAAAATCCCAGGACATCACCCTGTCCATAACCAGAGGAGTAGTGTTTGCCAATAGATTGGTGGAACTTAGTTCCCTTTTTACTCCGCCAAGAATAGCTAAATTTGTCATAACCTAAAGGAGCCTGAAGGTTACCTGTGCCAATGAAAAAGATAGAGTGGCAATCAGAGGTTGCTAAGGAAGATTCTATTCCTTTTACTTTCTCATCAATTTTGTAAAACTGCTAACTCACAAGCAATTATTGAACTATTACTACAAGTTATATAAACCAACTAAATCTCCAGGAATTGAATTTTAAGTTCATATTCCAATAAGCCCCAAAGTCCTGAAGTTTAGCTAAATGATCTCTCCTCTCCCTGCTGCGAATCCATAGTCCAGAGCCAACTTACCTAATGGCTGGGACCAACCCAATCTGGCAGCAGTGTCTGGCGGCATCTCATCCACAGTGATTTCAAAGTACCAAGCACCTTTCCGTACCCCATGAGAAGCCCGAACCATTGAATAGCCCTTCTCTCCAACCACAGTCAGTCGGTCATCAGAGATCTTCAACTGAGGAGCTGCAGGGACAGAGATGAAAATGAAGGCATAAAACTCACTTGAGATACCTAGAGAAAGCTGCCACAAAAACATGAGTCCCTTATACTCCACGGAAACAAAATATAAATCAGAAATATCAGGGTAGGAATATGGGCTATTAATTCATTGCCTAAAAATTGCAACATGAGATACAAAGAGAGAAGAGAGGAAGAAAAAGCAAGAAAGTTCTAGTTTTTCACTAAATGTAATTATATTCAAGATGACAGGTTAAAATTATACTATCTATCCTCTGAAATATAACAAATCAATTGTAATCTGTTTGGATCCTGATTTTTTAAAAAAAAAAAAATCACCCTCTAGGTACTTACTTTTATTTTGAAACAGTATCAGATTTTCAAAAATAGTTCAAGGAGATTTCATATGCCCTTCACTAAGCTTCACCAAATGTTAACACCATCCATAATAATTTAAACCAGAAAATGACCAGTGGTATAATACTATGAACTATTCTGTAGACTATCTTTAAGTGAATTATCCAAATAAATTCCTTGTCTGCACCAGGATCTATTCTAATAGCCCACATTTCACTTTCTCATGACATCTCCTCAGTCTCTTCTAACTTGGAAAGGTCCGCTGTCTTTCATATCTTGACATTTTGGAAAGCACTGGTCACTTTAGTTTATGGAATCTCCCTCAACTAGGTTTTCTGATGTTTCCCCCTGTTTAAGTCCAGGTTATACTTCTTTGTCAGGACACCACTGAAATAATGCTGTGTCTCAGTGCAGCTACGCAGGAAGCACATTCAAAATGGTGACATTAAACTTTCTTTTAAATGTTAATTCTTTTAAAAAAAGATTATTTATTTACGCCTACACTACTAGGGGGTAGGACAGAGTTGCGGAGGGCCAGGAGAATTCACCAGAGACAGAGTAGGGAGCAGAACAGGTGGATCTACTGAGATACACGGCTGAGGGGAGCAGTGGGCAAGACAGGAAAGGTCTGCTGCACCATGTGGGTTACCTCAGACCCTAGGGGATCCACCTCAGACCACAAGGGTGATAGCTTGTTGGCTCCAGGACTTAAGCCCTAGGCACCAGGGAAGTCCTAAACGTCTATCATTTGGTTAAGGTGGTGCCTGCCAGGTTTCTCCAATGCAAAATTACTATGTAATTCTCCATGCAATTAGTAAGTATTATGAGGAGATAAAAAGATATTTGATTAAGGCCTGAATTCAGATACTAGCACAGAGTAATGTTAAATGGGATAACAGCACTGTGGTTATAAAAGAAAATATCCATGTTTTTTCACAGATGTATGTTTTTTATAAAGTATATATACTTTTTTAAAATTTCAGGAAAGGGGCCTCCCTGGTGGCATAAGGGGTTGAGTGCCACACTGTGGGGGCTTCTGCAGCTACTGCAGTGTGAGTTCAACCTGGCCAAGGAGCGGACCCACACGGTGCAAGAGAACTCTCCTGCCTTACCTGCTGCTCCCCGCAGCAGTGTGTTTCCGTTGATCTGCCTGTTCTGCTCCCCACTCTGTCTCTGATGAATCCTCCCCCCACCACCCCATGCCTTTGGCCTGTACCCTAGCTCTTGCATATATAAATAAATAAAAATCTTTAAATAAAAAAATACCTCATAAAAAAATAAAATTTCAGGAAAGAAGGTAAATAAAAGGACATATAAAGCAAATGTAGCAAAGTCTTGGTAATTGTCAAATCTGGGCAAAAATTATATGGAGAGTCACGGTACTGATCTCTCTACCTATGTGTATGACTTGAATCTTTCTTTACTACTAGGCCATTGAGGAAGATAAGGGGACCATCGATCCCAATTGAAAGGGGGCACTGTGAATTGGAAATGAAGAAAACAATGACAAAATGTGTGAGTGTATTTCCAGACTGTGTAGGTGATTCTATCAGCATAGATGATTTCCGGTTGATTTAAGACTTAACTGAGAAAGCATTTTAAAGTGTTTGTAACAGTCTGGAGTTGTCCGAATCTATTGGAAGACGCACTAAATTTAGATGAATTAGTTTTTATAAAGGCCCTTATGATTTACAAAGTCCTTCCATAAATAAGTCGATAGCAGGCAGGGAAGTAAACAGACTCAACCCTCACAACCACCATCTCCTTTGTGCAGATAAAAAAGCTGATTAGGGGGTCTCCTTGGTGGCTCAAGGGGTTGTCTCAGTGTTATAAAGCCATCAGCAGCCACTGCAGCACGAGTTCAATCCTGACCAGGGAGCCAACCCACATGGCGCAGCAGACCTCTCCTGTCTTGCCTGCTGCTCCCCTCATCAGTCTATTTTGGTACATCTGCCTGTTCTGCTCTTTACTATCTCTGGTGAATCTTCTCAGCCTCTACATCTCTGGCCTACCCCGTTCTTGTATGCATAAACAAACCTTTAAAAAAAAACACTGTGACTATACGGCTGCTCAAGAACACCTCCCACAGGTTAACAGCAGAGCCTAGCCGAATCCTGCCCATAGGCACCATATGCACCACAATGGCTCTTGTATTGGGCAGATACAACGATAATCTCCTTAAACACATGTTGTTTAACAAAATTTTCTTAGGAATGTGGCAAATTCTATCTTTTTAAATATTCCTTTACCTTTTCCAGAGCAATTCAATCCTAAAGTGGGTGGAGACAAGGCAAATACTTGTGATAAAACAGGATATTAAAGGGTTTACCCATCTCACAAATTACTAATTAATTACAAAAGGGAAAAGAGTAACTTTGCAGTAGATAAACCTGGTAGGTTTTAGCTACACCTAAGTCAAATGATCAAAGTGAACATCATTAGTGATGAAATAAAAATCACGTACTACCTGCCAGGGTGCAATATGAAGGACACAGCATCATTTCTGCAATATTCCTGCAAAGATGCACAGTATGAATCAAATCACAAGGAACCAGAAAACCCAAACTGAAGAATAATTCTATTTTATAGAACAAAGGACCTCTGATTTTCTCAACCTACAAAGTCATGAAAGTATAGAAGAGATGGAGAAACTACTCCAAACTGAAGAAGACTTGAGACTTAAGAGCAAATGATCCTCAATAGAACCTTTTACTAGAAATAAAGGATATTAGTGTAGCAAATGAGAATCTTGAATAGGATGTGATGATTAGATGGTAGTAATTAGATGCTAATGTCCTGATTTTGATGGTCACAAACTGGTTCTATAAGAATGTGAATTTAAAAAAATATCCACTAATTCTTTGATCTGTTCCTTTCAAGAGCTAGAACCTATTTTCACTCTACTTGAGTACAGGTTTAACTTGGTGATTCACATCTAACAAATGAAGTGCTAGTTTAACTTCAAAGAACAGGTCAGAAAGTACTATAAGCTCTTCTTACTCTCTTGGATTACTTCCTCTGGGAGAAGTTTACCTGCCATGGATAGAAAAAATTAGTCTGTGGAGAGGCCTAATTGGTAAGCATCTGAATCATCCTGACAGTCACATGAGTGGAATAAGTCACCTTGAAAACACACTCTAGTCCCTGTCAAGAGTCAGAGTCCACACTCCTTGCTAAGAGCTCATGAGCTTTCCTGAATGAAGTTGTTCCCAGATTTCCAGCCTCAGGAACTGCAGATAATAATAACCATTTGTAGTTTTAGACAAAGTTTTATGGTAATTTAGTATGTATCACTAGACAGCTAACACAAGAAGAATCTCCTTGTCTTTAAGAAATATATTTAATAAAGTACTAAAAGGTGAAGGAACATCACAGCAACTTAGTCTCAGATGATTTAGAAAAAGTTTTGCACTTTTCTTAAGTACTTTTTTATAAGTCTAAGATTAGATTAGTCAATATGGATATGGAATTACTACACACTTTAGGTTATGAGAATACCTATATGCTTTTAAAAATCCTTATTAGAGATACATACTTCGTATTTCATGGCTGAAATAATATGCTTTCTGGAATTGGCACTACTACTACAGAAAAAACAACAAGAATTTATGAGGCGTAGCTATCTATCGCAAAGTGATAACCTTACTTTCATATTCTAAAGGGTAAGGAATGTTATTTTGCTAGTAACTGAATAAAATTTTGTTGTGTCATTAACAACTTTGCATGACAAAAGTGAGTCATCAACACATTCAAACTGACAAATTGGGAGAAGTAGCCACAACATATGGCAAAGACAAAAGGCTAATATTCCTAACAGATAAAGGAACAAATGACTAAAATCCTGCTGGAAAAAGGAAGAAAAAAAAAAAAAAAAACACAAGCAGATAATTCAGAAGAGATAATGACTCTTTAGCATGAAAAAATATTCAAACTCAAACAAACACAATGCTGAGATATCCCATTTCTCATGTGTAAGACTGTGAAAAATCAAAATATTGGACAACAAATTTGGCTTATAAGGCTATGGGGAAAACAAATACTCTAGACTTCTGGTAGATATGCAAGCCAATACAACATTTCTAAAGGGAAATCTAGCAATAATTAACAAAATTAATACAATGAGGATGATCTCTATGAGCTGGTATGGAGTGACTGCATGACGCAAACTGCAAAAAGCCTATCTATAGTGTGCTGCCCTTCATATGTAAAAAGTGAAGATAAAAAGGAAATACGCATGTAACTATTCATTATGCAGAAGAAACACAAGAATAGGGACCTCCCTGATGGTATAGTGGGTTAAGCAACGCACTATGAAGCAAACTGCAGCCACTGCAACATGAGTTCGATCCCTGCCGCCGGCCGGGGACAGGACCCACAGGGCACAGCAGACCTCTCCTGCCTCGCCCACTGCTCTCCTCAGCAGTGTGTTTCAGTCAGTGCCTGTTCTGCTTCCCACTCTGTCTCCACCGCCCATGTCTCTGGCCTGTACCCTTGTATGCAGGGACGGGACGGGACACAGGACAGGGGACGGGGCGGAGGACGGGACTGGATGAAGGAGAAGAAATACAAGAATAAACTAGAAACTAAAGAGACTGGTCCCTTACAGGACATTTGTGGGGAAGAGAAGGGGATGAGAATGGGGTAGCAGGAATAAAGAGGATGTCACTAACTAACCCTTCCTGTGCAACTTTAATTCTGGGAATCATATTAACATTTCACATATCCTTCATACATTCTCCCCAAAAACACACATACACACATATACCCCCGATAATGATGTGAGAGAATCCAAGAGAACACCATCATCGTATACGACAAGTAACGAGTAAGGAACTACTAAAGATGCAAGAGACTAGGAGAAATAATTAAATGCAGCATGAGATCCTAGAAAAAGACATTTGTGGAAAATTTGGTGAAATTTAAATAAGGTTTTCAGTCTCACCAACAGTATTTACCAATCTTAATTTCTTGGTTTTGATAACTGTAATAAATAACATTAGGAGAAGCTTGACAAGGGGATATATGGATTATTTAAATATATGTATTATTTTTGCCACTTTAGTAAGTTCAAAAATAATTCAAAATAGCTTTATAACACTCACACACACATAAACGATTAGATATAGGGAAACAGACGATTGCTAGTAGACTGACATGTACATCTAATTCTACCAAGGACAAAAACAATGACAACTGAGTTGAACATAAACATTAATACATTACATACCTCGATCATGTAGGGCTAACAAAACCCGTTCATACAAGCAGGCTCTGTAGAGGTCTCCAGGAATTGGTTTACCTGCCCAGCAGTCAAGTTCAAGCTTCTCAGGGTCAGGGGCATGGGGGTCAGGCTCAGCTAGAATATATCGATAGCCATCTTTGTTAAATGGGTGTTCCAAAGGGTAGCCATGAGGGGGAAGGCGCTGAGCAGAAAACAAAGGGTCACTGCAGAAAGGAAAAAAAAGAAATTAAAGCACTCTCTTTAATTCTTCAATTCAGTTATTTTAAAAAGGGTTCTGGGCCTCCCTGGTGGCACAGTGGGTTAAGCAATGCACTATGAAGCAAACCACAGCCACTGCAGCACGAGTTCGATCCCTGCTGCCAGCCAAGGAGGGGACCCACATGGCAGCCTGGAAGGGGACCCACATGGCAGCCTAGGAGGGGACCTATATGGCAGCCTGGGGGGGGGGCCTACATGGCGCAGCAGACCTCTCCTGCCTCGCCCGCTGCTCCCCTCAGCAGTGTACTTCTGTTGATCTGCCTGTTCTGCTCCCTGTTCTGTCTGTGGTGAATCCTCTCACCCCCCACACCTCTGGCCTGTACCCCAGTGTTTGTATGCATAAATAAATAAATCTTTAAAAAAAATAAAAATAAAAAAATAAAAAGGGTTGATTTATTAGATTTCAGTTAGAACATTTGCAACCACACAAATAGTATTCCTTATACAAATAGATCACTATGCACTCTGTACAGAAAACAGAAAAATGTGAAGTACTAGCTTTATTTATAAAGGTTTTATTTAAATCGCTTTAGACTGTAAGAATTATGAATCTGAGTCAACATATCCCAGAGGAGAAAGACAGAAGAAGAACAGGGATGATTTCCATTAGCATTTTTATTATTATAAACTAATGAACAAAAACTCAAATGCATACTTAAATATTGTCAGTCTAAACGAGACATGTCCTGAATTTCAACACCTCAGTACTGAACAAAGGAAGAGGTATGAAAGGGGAAGGCAGAAAGGTTAAGTAGAAGAGCTAACATTCAACACAAGTTTCGCTCTGATTTCCTCCTTTCTCAAGATGACTTAAAGAAACCTTACTTCCTAGGCCCAAGGACAATGCCTTGAGTTGTTTTTGTAGAACAAGTGTGCAAAACAGGTATGATACCTGGCCTCGGGTTATTTTACTCCTCAAAATGTTCGAGATTGGAGGAAAGATGGACAGGCTTTATTCCTTCCCTACCCACCCCCCAATCTTGGTTCTTCCTCATCTCTTTCCTTTTATTTACAGGTCCTAAATTCATTTATCTATTAACACCAAAATCCAAACATTTCAGAAAATACAATTTTTCCATAACTCATCTGACAGCAAGACCTAAACTTCACCTGAATTTAGTGGCAAAACCTGACTTGAAATAGCACAGGCTGTTTTGTAGTCTTTTTATCTCACCTTAGAAGGAATATATATATTTTCTTTGTAAGATTTATTTATTTATGCATACAAGAATTGGGGTGCATGCCAGAGGTGTGGGGGTAAAAGGATTCACCAGAGACAGAGTGGGGAATAGAACAGGCACATTGACTGAAATACACTGCTGAGAGGAGCAGTAGGTGAGGCAGGAGAGGTCTGCTGTGCCATGTGGGTCACCTCCCTGGCCAGGGATCAAACTCATGTTGCAGTGGCTGCAGATGCTTCATAGTGCAGTGTTTAACCCCTTGCACCACTAGGGAGGTCCAATATTTATATTTTTTGGCCACAAAAATATTTCTTGCCAAAATCTCACTGAGGATGTTATATAATAGGTCATATTATACATCCCTAAATCTGAACTATCTAGAATTCTGAAACTCTCTTGGCTCCAATGAATTTTGAATAATGGAGTGTAGACCATTCTCTCAGTATCCTGGTGATCTCTTTCATCTGGTCTCATGATTTTTCATTTCTGACGCCTAAGTTTCTCTAATTTAGTCTAGACCTCTCTCCTAAATTCCAGGCTTAAACATGCAGCTATGTACTCAGCATCTCTTGCTGAATGTCCAGATGCCTTCCATCCCCCCAGTCTTTCCCTCCCTCAATCTTTCCTATTTGAGTTAATGGCAAATCTGTCCTTTAATTGCTTACACCTGTATACTGGAGTCATCCTTGACACTCTCTAATAGATCACACCTAAATCAGACAGCAAATCCTATTGGCTAAGTAGGTAGGTAATCAGACCACTTATTTCCATCACCTCTGCCATGCCCTGGTCATCTTTGCCTTACCTCAGTGGTCTTCCACTGCTCTCTCTGCATATCTTGCCCTCTCTTGCCTATTTCCAAAAGCATGATCTTTTTACAACATAGATCAAATCACGTGACTATTCCCCTCAAAACTTATCAAAGGCTTCTTATCACACTCAGAATAAGAGCCACTGCCTTTTTTCTTGGACACAAAGCCCTGTGTGATGTGGCCCTACCACTCCTGCTCCCCCCCTCCTCTTCTTGCCCCTTCATCACTCTTGGACAGGCTTTTAAACCTTAGATATCTAAGTTACTGGGGAATATTATGTCCCCCTTATCTGCAGAGGATATATTCCAAGACCCGCAATGGATGTCTGAAACCACAGCCAGTACTGAACCCTATGTACGCCGGTTTTATCTACATGCATACATACATATATATACACATAAATATATACACACACACACACACACCCCTAAAGTTTAAACTCTAAATTAGACATAGTAAGAGAGTAACAGTAATAAAATTATTGTAACAATAAACTATAATATCTTACTATAAGAAATATCTGGGCCTCCCTGGTGGGCAGTGGGTTAAGCAACACACTATGAGGCAAACCACAGCCACTGCAGCATGAGTTCGAATCCTGCTGCCGGCCAGGGAGGGGACCCACATGGCTCGGCAGACCTCTCCTGCTGTGCCCGCTGCTCCCCTCAGCAGTGTACTTCAGTTGATCTGCCTGTT
>JAGFMF010011796.1:3159778-3170309 GCA_019455555.1 Galemys pyrenaicus | reverse complement strand
GCAGACCTCTCCTGCTGTGCCCGCTGCTCCCCTCAGCAGTGTACTTCTGTTATCTGCCTGTTCTGCTCCCTGCTCTCTGTGGTGAATCCTCTCACCCCACCCCCACACACCTCTGGTCTGTGCCCCAGTGCTCGTATGCATAAATAAATAAATCTTAAAAAAAATTGTTGTTGAGGGCCTCCCTGGTGGCGCAGTGGGTTAAGCAACACACTATGAAGCAAACCACAGCCACTACAGCACGAGTTCGATCCTTGCTGCAGGCCAGGCGAGGGACCCACATGGCGCTGCAGACCTTTCCTGCTGTGCCCGCTGCTCCCCTCAGCAGTGTACTTCTGTTGATCTGCTTGTTCTGCTCCCTGCTCTTTGTGGTGAATCCTCTCACTGCCCCCCCACACCTCTGGCCTGTACCCCAGTGCTTGTATGCATAAATAAATCTTTAAAAAAAAAAAATTGTTGGTGATATGTTGCCCCTAAAAGGAGTGAAACTTTAAAAATACAGGATATTTGCACAAACTCAAAGTAGGTACCCCAAAATATTTCTGATAGTGGCAGTTTTGACATCTGGCCACGAAATCTTTGATATTCCTTCCTCCTGGAGGTAGAGTTAAAATTCTCCCAACGATGGAGTTTGTAGGATGGACTTAGTGACTTGCAGAATGTAAACAATAGATGTGGAAAGGAAAAAGTGATTTTTACAGTGGAGGAAGTGGCAGGCACCACCTTAACCAAGTAACTAAAGTTACCACTACCAGTAATGTTTTAATCATGACCTCCCTGGTACCATGCATCGTGAAGGCTACTTCATCTCTTGTAATGTTCTCCCATATCCATATTTTAATGTAATCAAGAGAAGACATCAGCCAAGTACAGAGAGATGCATTCTAGTAAATCCCTGACAAGTACTCTTCAAAACTGTCATCAGAGTGAGACTGTCAGAGAGAGCCAGCGGACACTATTGATCCATGACAACGAAATGCAACGTGGTATCTTGGATCCTGGGACAGCAAGTGAAAAAACTAGTGAAACCTAAATAAAGTCTAGTTAAATTTAACATCATCATAGCATATTTTAGTTTTGATCAATGTACTATGCTTATGTAAGATGTAGTTTAGGGGAAATTTAATTAAGAACTCAGATCCTTTTGTAAATCTCAAATTACTTGAAAACTTAAAAAAAGCTAATTGGTGGTAGATCATCATGTAATTTGACATAGAACCTGAAGGCATTTAAAGAATTGAATTCCACTAATTCAATGAATCCTAAATAGGAATCTGCTTATTTATGTAAAAATGATTGTCATTTCTTGCATTTATAAAAAATGAAAAATAGTAACAGAATTGATGCTAAATCTATTTTATCATAACAATAGATGGTCATTCATGGAGATATGAATTAATTGAAATAATTCTCATCCTCATTAAGAGGTACACTGCCAATAAAAATTTTAATTTTTATATTTAATAATGTATTTACTTCAACTATATACTAATAACTGTACTGACAGTGCAATCAATAAGAAAATTTTTATATTGGTGCCTTATGGTCACAGAAATTTTTAAAGTTGAATTTCAACTTCTACACATCTTTATTTTTTTTTAAGATTTATTTATTTATGCATATAACTGAGGGACAGGCCAGAGGTATGAGGACTCACCAGAAACAGAGTGGGAAACAGAATAGGCAGATTGACTAAAATACACTGCTGAGAGGAGCAGCTGGCTATGCAGGAGAGGTCTGCTGTGCCATGTGGGTAACCTCCCTGGCCGGGTATCAAAATTGTGCTGCAGTAGCTGCGGATGCTTCCTTCTGCAGTGCTTCATCCCTTGCGCCACCAGGGAGGCCCCTTACACATCTTTAATTAGAGATTAAAGACTTTCTAATACAAAAATACACATATAAACATACTTTACCTTGTGAGAAGTACAACAGAGTTCTGAATTTAAAAAGAAAATGGGGGCCTCTGGTGGTGCAAGGGGTTAAGGCGCAGCACTGTGAAGCTATCCACAGCCACTGCAGCATGCAGGGAGGTGACCCACATGGTGCAGTAGACCTCTCCTGTCTCACCCACTGCCGCCTCAACAGTTCATCCCTCAGCAGTGTGCTTCAGTCGATCTACTGTTCAGCTCCCCACTTTGTCTCTGGTGAATCCTTTATCCCTCTCACCTCTGCCCTGTACCCCAGCTCCTGTATGCATAAATAAATAAATCTTAAAAAAAAAGGGATGATATAAAAATTTCAACTATTAAAGAAAACTTGCTCACGTATTTTTTGAATGGATGGCAGGCATCAAAGCACTGCCATGTAAATTTTTATAAAATTTTATTTAACAATGCAAATATTTACAATTCACCTGATATCCTGTACAACTTATTAAACTTACAATGCTAGACTATTTGAAGACCACTAATTTACAACAGTGCATTTCAAATTTCATTTCCACACCTCACATAATACATTTTGCAATGTGACCTGGTATGCACACTGCAGTGTGGTTTTCAAGTGAAGTAAATTTCTGAAGCAATCAACACTTTGAATTGCATATGTGTGTACATATACATGTATATATACGTATATATACATACACACATATATTTTTTAACTGCCAGTAGTGATGCACTACATCAGATTGACTACTTTAGCGATTTGAAAACTCTTATAATGTAGCACTGTTTTCCAAGGGCCGTGTAGTCTGGAAACTGAACCCTGGTGTAGGGTAAAGGTTGATCAGGTATTTCCACCCTCCCACCACAGATGATGGACACCTGGGGTGCTGTGAGCATTCCAGGGTGGGCATGCGCAAGTGGGCGCACCTGTGTTGGACACAGGCATAAATGGGCGGTGGCATGAGGACGCCAGAACTGCGAGGACCAACAGACCACAGAACCGAGAGAACCAGCAGGCAGGAGCAGCAGCGATAGCAGCAGCGGCAGAGAGAAGCAGCCGAGAGGGTGAGATGCGCTGGGGGGCAGGCCTCCCAGCCCCCTGGCACCCCTGCCTGCCATGTACCTGGCCACCTCTACTAAATAAAGCATGAAAAGCCACCGAGGGCTCCGAGACTCTCCTTCCCTGACCCGTCTGCCCAGAACCATCCCGAACCTTGCTCCAGTGCCACCTCCATCCTGCCGCTACACCTGGACAATAACGAAGGTCATGCGTGATTTCAGTAAATGATGGCAGAATCCACATCCCGATGTATTAGGAAGTGGAAGAACGAAAGTAGACATTACTGTGTGGTCAAATCTTTCCTAAGGTGTTTTATTTCTACAAAGGAAAAATCTGATTCATTATGGCAAGGTGTACACATTTGTCAAATCCTTGTTTTTCACATGAAATACTCCTTAAACAAATGTTTGGCTCTGAAGGAGAGAATAGTGGATAATGCCTAGAAGGAATTCATCAGGGTTGGGGACTGGGCTAATGGAACAATTTCATTCATCACAAGGGAGCCAGAGGTTAAAAATAGCAGAGATGATGATTAAAGTGGATGGAGGTGTTGAGTCCACTGGCAAAGATGGAGAAGTTAGACTGGATGGCAGGGAGGGAAAACTATTCATTTCCTGAGATTAGAAGGAAGACGGATAGAATCAGAATATTTTTTGTAGGTATATTAAGGTAAAGGGAGGGGTAGGGAAAATACTGGTAGCCAGTGGGGGGCCTGGCTGAGCTGAGATTGCATCATCTGTTGTAGCTCCAGTTTACATCTTCCATGCTTTCTTCCAACAGCACTGAGCTATATAAGTAAAATACCAAAGATGAATGGAAATATCTGTCTTGAGTTTTCAGTTTTGCCAGGTGGATATGTTACAGGGCAGGGAGAGGAGCACTAGGGCAGAACCAGAATTCTAAAACTTCCCCCTTTCCTGGGACGACCCTGTTACAGGTAGACTGAGGAGGAAAAAAAGCAATCAAAGGTGATACTAAGGAAACAGATAACAAAAGCATGGGAGAAGAAAAAAATGGAGGAAGCTCAGCTTCCAGAAGTTCAGGGATGACCCTGTTACAAAATGAGAAAGTGAGAACTGTAATGATGAAAGGTTGAGAGTAGAGAATTTTTTAAGATTCAGGATTCGAAATTATTTACTTTCTCATTCCCACAGTCAGTTTATTTGTGTGTTTAAGGCCAAAGTGAAACCAGACCTAATTTCTGGGATTGGAAAGCAACGTATCCACCAAACTGAGCACCTTCTCAGAAGTAAGGTGGATTAAAACCATTAAGAGGGCACCAGATTTGAAGGTTTTGAATAAGGGTAGAGAAAATGCATTTTCAGAAACTGCTCTCTCTGTCCCCAACAGAGAACTCACCCACCTGGCCTGAGAGCTTACCAGTTCAAGCAGCAGGGTAGATTATTCTCTTATTCTTAAAACAAAGTATTTAGAATGCTCACAGTTGGTATTCCTGAGTGAAGTGATTGTAATGGCTCTTCTTACTCTTTTCCCTAATTCACCATGTCTTCTACCGGTGCACATGGCAAATCAGATTTAATGAGAATTAAGTTCAATCAGGAAAAATTAAACACATTGTAAAAAGCTTTACACATAAATGGACTAAGTCACACAAAGTTCCCCAGGACAGTGGTTGAGGCAAACTAACCTACCTCTATAATCTTTTGAGCAGGAAAGAAAGTGTCCCAGACCCTGAATGAGCCAAGGAATTTCTTATTTAAAAAGAAACAAATGTTAACTGGGTTCTAATTGTTGCTCAATTACTTCTCACACCAGAAACTTACCTAAAGTCTTGTTATGTCCTCTCTCTATCAGCAGCTACTCTCTTCTTGCATGAATATTTTCTTGCTGTTCCGTGAGATGAACTTTCCAGAAAGCTCCACAATTTAAAAACCCAGACCTTCCTTCTTCTTCCTTAGCAAAATACTGCCACAGAGCACAGAGCACACCTTTCCAGATGCCTTAGACTTAGAGGCGGGGTTTGAGATTTTTGCATTTCTAACAAGCTTGCAGCTGACGCCTAGGCAGCTAGGCAAAGGGTCAAACTTTGAGTAGCGGGGAGTAGAGTACTTGTATCTCAATATCATTACCCCATTAGCTTCTAAAATCTCCCCTTTTAATAATGTGATTTTGTGTATAGTTCTCAGGAAGAACCCTGCTTAACTATTACCTAATATAGCAAAATAATAATTCTGAAATAATAGGGGATTTTTTTTCCTCTTTAGTTTTCTTCCTTCAGTCTTCCAGTCCCCTCCCACAAAGTGCTTAACCCTGGATATACATTAGAATCACTTGGCGAGCTTAAAAGAAAAAAAAAAAAAGAGAATGCCCCTGGGCCAAAACTATCTGGCTTGGGAAGGGAGGGACCCAGGTACTGATAGCATTAAAAAAAACTTACCAGTAGTTCTAAAGTTCTTTATTAACTCTAGGACCCTTAGGGCAATGTGAAAAAGAAATCGTCTATTCTTTTTCCTTAGAGAAACAGAAAGTATACAATTACAAATATTGGGGATAAATGGTTTCACCCTCAGAGGAAGAATTTTTTTTTTAAAGATTTATTTATTTATGCATACAAGCACTGGGGTACAGGCCAGAGGTGTGGGGATGGTGAGAGAATCCACCAGACAGAGCTGGATGCAGAACAGGCAGATCAACTGAAACACACTGCTGAGGGGAGCAGTGGGCGAGGCAGGAGAGGTCTGCTGCACCATGTGGGTTCCCTCCCTGGCTGGCTGCGGAGATCGAACTCATGCTGCAGTGGCTGTGGTTTGCTTCATAGTGGGTTGCTTAACCCACTGCCACCAGGGCGGGCCCTCAGAGGAAGAATTTAACTAAGAGACGAGAAGTAGAACATCCCTGGTGGTGCAAGGGATTAAGTTCTAGCACTATGAAGCATCTACAGCCACTGCAGCGTGAATGATTTCCATTTCGATCCCTGACCTTGGAGAGGACCCACATGGTGCTGCAGACCTCTCCTGCCTAGCCCACTGCTCCCCTCAGCAGTGTATTTCAGTCAATCTGCCTGCTCTGTTCCCCACTCTGTTTCTGGTGAATCCTCTCACACACCCCCACACCTCTGGTCTGTACCCCAGTTCTTGTATGCATAAATAAATAAATCTTTTTAAAAAGGAGAGAGAGAAATCTTTTTATCTCCTTATCTCCAGGACTGTGATAAATATGGATAGACTGGGACTTATAAGGCAGAAATTTCCTTCCCTAGTGAGGCAGTGTCACAGGGTGGTCCCCAGGAAAAGGGGAGGTTCCAGGTTCCCTGCCTCACCCACGGGAAGGTGGAGTTAAGCGGGGAGAAGAGAAAACTGGAGAGGAGATTGGGGAAGGAAGGAAGTAGGATGGAGAGTAAGAAGGAGAAGAGGCACATGGAGCAGAGACATGAAGAAACTGCACTTGCTTCTTGGTCCTGGAATGGTTGGAACAGATGCAGGTAAGAAACCCATGGGGGAGGTTAACACTGGCAGCAGTGTTTATCTTGATTTTAATTTTCTTTTTTTCCTCCCAGACTTGTCTGTTTCTGACCCTTTCCTATAATTCCCTACTGGAAAGTGCTTTAGACTTGTGGCAGGCTTTTGAGCCTTGCTTGGGCCAATCCTGTTTGGCTGAACTTTTACCCATGAGGGGATGGGTAACCTTGGGTGTTCAATTTGGAAACTATATCTTTGCCTTTTCTGTACTGCACACTGTCCATCCGGACCGGGTAGGTTTGTAACAGGGTGGTTCCTCTCCCTGCCCTGTAACAGGTTCATCATCAGTTCAAGCAATCTCCTTCTTGTCTTAGTGATACCATAATTTCAGATCTTCAGGCCTAGTCTTCCAGCCAAGAATGGACCCCATGCTGCAGTGGCAGCGCTGAGTCCCAGCCACTAGACCACAACGGGTTGGTGTCTCACAGAGTCACAGAAGGAACTCTACAGACACTCGGGCAAGCAGGCAAGAAGAGACAGATTTGTTTAGAAAAATTAAAAGTTGATTGAGAAGGAAAGGAACAGAAATAAACAGGAACTCCCAGGCCAGTGGAAGTGTTACAGGGCAACCCTAATATAAAATGGGTTCCCCACAATGGGTCCTCCACCCACGCGCTCAGAAGACTTTTTAAAGTCTCAACTCCAGGTACACGTGGCAAAAGTTATTAGCACGTTTTATTTTATGAAAGAAAGGGGAATAAAATAGTAATAACACCAAAGGAAAAAGAAAGGGATACAAATCCACAAATACTCTACCAGATCTAAGCAATGGCGCATTGAGAGCTGGCTCCGAGTCGAATGAGATGGCTCCGAAGGAAGAGAGATGTTTACCGAAGGAAGGGGTCTGGCTCCTCCGTAAGAAGAAGGACCCCAGGCTCACCTCTGGTTTTATAGATGTAAGAAGGACCCCAGGCTCACCTCTGGTTTTATAGCCAGCCTGGCTGCTTAACTCCACCCTCAGGTCCCAGTAATCCACTCTTCGATAATCATCTTATCGGATTTGTGGTTCTGGAACACTGATGGTCTGGAGTGGGGGTTGGAGTCCACACACCCATAATCCATTTAGGACCACCTTTCCCCCTAACAGAAGCAGGTCAGGGAGGAGCAAGGGAGCTGAAGTCGAGTTGAGCTTCAGGAAATATAGACCTTCTTTCCCCAGTCACTCCAAATCTCCACTAGTCTCCTTGTGATTGGTTGTTTCACTGGCTCTACCACATTACATCCCTTATCTCTCTGTTTTTGAAATGTGCCCTTTTCCCTTAGTCCTGGGGCACTTGCTAGTTCCCCCTAGAATTTTGTCCCACATCCGGATCTTCCTTTATCTCTTTTGCCATCCTTATCTCCAAAACTTAGTTCTTCTGAGGCCCCACCTGTCTTCTCCATAAACTGCCTAGTCACTCCTAACTTGCCCTTGCTTGACCTAGGCTGTTTTCATGACGTTCTCTACTGCTCTTCACCATACTCTACTGCTATGCTTTGGCTACTCCTTGTGGCGTCCCCATGACGCTAACCTTATAGACCCAGTCTCTTTGCACAGGTGTGTCCCCTACACATGCCCACACCCTACTTGAGGTGCCCACCACTAGGCATGTGCAAGACCGCAGGTCTTTATCATTGATGCTAATGGCGGGAGGGTGGAAAAACCTGATAACTTTTCATTTAACTTACACTTAGTGTATTAAAGTTCCTTTCTATTAAAGGTCTATATGTTTTGTCTTGCTGCGGTGGATGGTAGAACCTATTTAGAGCTGGCAGGTTTGGGGGTTCTGGGGTACCCCTCTCCCTGCCCTGTAACAATTATAGTAGGGAGTGTCACCTAGAAATCACACCTGAACAGTAATACAAAGATTACGTACATTAATTATTTGCAAGTAAAATTGTAACAAGGTGGTCCCCAAGGAAAGAGGGTAGGGATGGGGGGGGGGGAGCCTCTAAGAAGCCACTTTTGGAGAGATGAAACTCCCTTGGGTGAGAGCTCAATGCAGTATAACACAGAGCACCCAACTACTCGTCTTGAATTCGAGAACATGAATGTGATTCATCCACATTGCCATGTAAGTTGGCTGTTTCCATGTAAGAAATCAGTTTTCTACCTCCTTTCACTGAAACATTCTGGTCACATAATTTTCACCTACACTCCAGTCTACAATGTAAAATCAAGGAAGAAACTATAGATTTTACTTCGGTTAGCATGTCAGGAACCTTCCAGGGGGGTGTATGAGGCTCCGAAGAGCAGGCTATGTCATCTCTACCCAAGGAGGGAGAACTGGGTACGATGGAAACAAGAATTAACCATCCCTGCACTACCCTTTGCAACAGTTTCTATCCTTTCTGCCAAACAATAGGTCTGGTAGACTCCTGGGGCTCTCCTTACACCCCCATTCCTGTACAACCCATGACCCCATGTTTTTATCATCTATAACAACAAATTTCTCCAGCGCTTTCTGAACACAATACAACACACAAACAGACTGCACGGAAGGCATGGGGACTGTGACTGCCTGCCGCATAGAGCAGCTGCTCTTCCCACGCAGCTGTGCCGTCCTTAGAGGAGAGGTGAGTGATCCCAGCACAGCGTGATTTGCGGCACATCAGCACCTCGGCAATTTGACACTGTGAGTGGACAGAAAACTTCCAGGAGAAGCCGTGGGCAGGATGCACTGCTTTGAAGCAGGAAGCTGCCAGGTTTGTTGCTGAGAGTCTGCTGCTTAGATGCCCGCTGCTTGCTGGAGCAGACAGGCTGCTGGTGAGCTGTGCACTCGTAGTGGGAGCCTGAGAAAGGGCTACCTTGACCTTCCCAATTACCTGTCCCAAACAATAAACAATACTTATGTTATGATGGATAAGCCTGCGCTGTGATAGAAGTTTTCCATACAACCTGAGTAAAAGCCCTGCCATTTCTGCTGTTCAGGGCTCAAGACCTGGCTCCTGAATCTTCCCAGCACCTGCTATCAGTGAATGCCTCTGGGTTTCAGCCATTTACCCTAATATTGACATGCCAGTCTGACTGGGGTAAAATGAACTTCTTAGCTCTCTTTTCAATGATCTTGGGCTTTTGAAAGGTCTGATGCTTGAGCCTGCAGGAGACAGCTGCTGCGGTCTCTGTAGGCAGCAGCAAGGAAGAGGGGTAGAATGAAGGTTTTGTATTGGTTGTAATTGTAGAAAAAGGTGAAGATAATCATTGCAGTGGATCATCTCATAGCCTATTCATTAATCTCTGTCTGAGTTTAATCTCTCACACTTATAAACAGAATCAACTAAACATCCCCAATTACTTCCAATAGCCAGATATTTCAGTCTTACTAAACACAATACAGAATTTTATTCTTTGTATTAGAAAAAGGTAAGTGATATGTGGGGTAGGGATCTTTATTTTGTTCACTGATGTATCCCAGACCCCTAAAACAGTCCCTAATACACAGAAGGCACTCAAGACATATTTGTGGAATGAATGGAACTGTGCTTCTCTCCTATAAATGAGGCTGTCCCACTAGAAGGCCAACTCCCTGGGGAAAGCCGCCCAGAGCCTTCACCAAGGGCTCCCTCTGGAGTCCAAGGACCATCTCTGCGTGCAGGGCAGGGCACAGACTGGCTGTTCTTCACACTGTTCTTTGTCGTGAACACAGGCTTGAAGTGATGGGCTTGGAGAGCAGGAGCGCTAAAGTCTTCAACTTTCGTGTTTCAGTCATTCACAAGTGTGGTACCGGTACTAGCAGTATCAGAATCATTCAGGAACTCAACAGAAATGCAAATCCTAGGCCTCCCTGGTGGCGAAAGAGATTGGGCACTGCACTGTGGAGCTTTTGCAGCCACTGCAGTGCAAGTTCAATCCCCAGCCAGGGAGGGGACCCACATGGCGAGGCAGACCTCTCCTGCCATGGCCACTAAAGCAGTGTATTTTGGTTGACCTGCCTGTTTTGCTCCCCACTCTGTCTCTAGTGAATCCTCTCACCCTCCACCTGTACCCCAGCTCTTGTATGTGTAAATAAGTAAAATCTTTTTTAAAAAAAAAATGGAATACTACTCAGCAATCAGAAATGAAAAACTAGACTCATTCATGGGAACATGGATGGATCTGGAGGGGATTATGCTTAGCGAAGCAAGTCAGA
>JAGFMF010011796.1:3114444-3159623 GCA_019455555.1 Galemys pyrenaicus | reverse complement strand
TGAGATGGTGATGGGGAATACATGGGGATTACAATTAATGGCAAGTATATGTAAATTTTAAAATATTTTAATTAAAAAAAATAAAATAAATAAATAAATAAAAATTAAAAAAAAAAAAGAGTGCAAATACTCAAGCTCCACTCCAGAGCTACTGAATCAGAAATTCTCATGGTCTGGCCTGGCAATCTGAGTCTCCACAAATGCTCTTTTAGAGAGCTTTCTGAAACTCTCTAAAATTTGAGAATCTCTCAGGTAGCAGGAGGATCAAGTCAGCAGATGGGCAAGTGTTGGAACCCAGGCTCCACTCTGAGTGCTAAGGGGTATGGATTCCAGCAAGGAGATGTGTCCAGTCTCTTGCAGCTCCTTGGAGGATTACCAATGAAGACTGGTTTAGAATGTCTGGTTAGGGCATGGAGAGTTTCTCCTGGGGAAGAGCCTGCAGAGTGTTGGAGGTCAGACAAGTGGGGCAGCAAAAGAGGTTAACATTTTCTATTATAGTCATCCCTCGTTCTGACCAGGATGTGGTAGATGGTTGTTGTGTTGGAATTGCAGGGCATGAGCTAGAGTGACAGAGCTCAGAGCATGAATGAAACTGTATCATGAAAATAATGCTGATATTTGAGAAAGGTCAAGGATAGCAATTATCAGAGGAGATTGGTACTGGGGGCATCTGAACAGAGTTCACCTAATTGGGGGTAGATGGACTCCTGTGAAGAGACAATGTCACGACCTCCTTTCTGTCCCTTCTTTGACAAAGAAAGGGTCTAACTGAATTATAAACTTTAATGCAATTACCTACTCAGGGATTTAATGATTTTGGTCATACAGGCTCAACAGGTGAGACCCTCGGCACCCGCCCTACGCCGAATCTAATTTCCCGTGTGAAGATTACACTGAATTTAATTATCAGCCTGTGTAAGGGTCACCCGCAGAGGTCAGCTGTTGGACAGGTCAGTATCAGAGGCTCTCCTGTGGGCTGATGAAGTCCTCCTCTTTGGGATGCTCATCCTCCACCCTGGAGGAACATGAAGGAAGCCATCAACAGCAAGGGGCCTGCCCTGGTAGCGCAGTGGGTTGAGCGACGCACAATGAAGCAGACCTCAGCCAATACAGCAGACCTCAGCCAATACAGCACGAGTTCGATCCCTGCTGCCGGCCAGGGTGGGGACCCACATGGTGCAGCAGACCTCTCCTGCTGTGCCCGCTGCTCCCCTCAGCAGTGTGTTTCTGTCAGTCTGCCTGTTCTGCATCCTGCTGTCTGGTGGATTCTCTCACCACCCCCACACCTCTGGCCTGTACCCCAGTGCTTGTATGCATAAATAAATAAATCTTTAAAAAAAAAAAAAGAGCAAGGTAAGGAAGAAAGCTGTACTCTCCAGGAGGGAGAGAGGAAGCAGTAGTTAAAAGTAGAGATGCAAAATAGGACTTCCTGCTGTCAGAGGTATTATCTAACCACAACTGAGCAGCATTTCCAATTATATCTTTTTTTTTAAAGACTTATTTATTCTGGGCCTCCCTGGTGGTGCAGTGGGTTAAGCAACGTACTGTGAAGCAAACCGCAGCCACTACAGCACGAGTTCAATCCCTGATGCCAGCCAGGGAGGGGACCCACATGGTGCAGCAGAACTCTCCTGCCTCGCCTGCTGCTCCCCTCAGCAGTGTGTTTCAGTCAGTCTGTCCTGCTCCCCGCTCTGTCTCTGGTGGATCCTCTCACCGCCCTGGACTCTGCTCTATACCCCAGCTCTTATACGCATGAATAAATAAATCTTTTTAAAATTTCTTTTAAAATAAAGATTTATTTATTCATGCATACAAGAACTGGGGTACAGGTCAGAGGTGTGTGTGGGGGTGAGGAGATTCACCAGAGACAGAGTGGGGCACAGAACAGGCAGATCAACTGAAACACACTGCTGAGGGGAGCAGCGGGCGAGGCAGGAGAGGTCTGCTGCACCTTGTGGGTCACTCCATAGCTGGGGAGTGAACTCGAGCTGCAATGGCTGTGATGCTTCATAGTGCCCCTATTGTATCTTGACTACTACAGGTGGTGCCACCTGTTCCTCTGTGGTTTGAGATCTTCCAACCCTAGGGCTGAATAGAATGGAAATAATAAAGGGCATGTGCACTACATGCCTCCCCGCCCCCAAATCTCTTTTGTCCTTGGGCAGTGAGATGGTCCCTTGCACTACAAAGGCTGATCTAGCTTAGATGCCATCTATGTTTATAAAGGAGAGAGGAAGTGAGGCCTTTTTCTCAAATCAGATAGTACTAATAGGATAGTTCGTTGATGATTTGAGTAAAGCATGACAAAGCACATCAGCTTAAAAAGCATTTAGGGGTCAATGCCACTATGTAGGGTATCAGACCCTTCTAGTTTGCTATAAATGTTCCTTCTCAGATTTGAGGCTCAGTTCCAGAGGTAGGAACAGCTGTGGATGGGCTGCTTGGCTGGTTCTTCAAGTTCTTTAAGCTGAAACTGTCCCAGTAGTGGAGGGATTGCCTGAGTGACAACTAAATTTACATCCACGATTACAATGCAAATCTGAATTTCCTAGGGAGTGTAAGGAGATTCTAATGGTTCAGGTTCTGACCATCCTTTTGGAAGGTGTCTTGCTTCTCCCACATTAGGGTGCAGTGGCCTACAAAAAGTTTTTTTTTTAAGATTTATTTATTTATGCATATAAGAACTGGGGTACAGTCCAGAGGTGTAGGGGGTGAGAGGATAGAGGATTCACCAGAGACAGAGTGGGGAACAGGACAGGTAGGTCTACTGAAATACACTGCTGAGGGGACCAGAGGGTGAGACAGGAGAGGTCTGCTGCACCATCCCCTGGCCGGGGATCGAACTTGTGCTGCAGTGGCTGTGGACAGCTTCATAGTGTGGTGCTTAATCCCTTGTACCACCAGGTAGACCCCACTTACAGAAAGTTTAAGTGCAGCATAATGGAAGTTTGAGTTGAGCAGAGATATAAGAGTAAACTTTGTTCCTACGTAGAACCACCGGACACTGCTGGTGAGAGGTGAGCTGTAGGTCAGAGGGTAGTATGACCACATGAGTGGTTGTGTTTGGCTGGAGGAAGGAGGCAGGGTTGTAATTAGCTTGACCCAAACCAGCTCTAGGCAGCACATGTTCTGCTTCTGCCCTCTGCTTGCCCTGGAAGCTTCTCTCCTCCCTCAGTATTCCTCTGAGAAGGGGTCAGTTGCATCAGTTTGGAAAAGGTAATGTGGAGAAGTGGGCTTGGATCTAAAATATAGGTATCTTACTTATAAGAGGAATGTAGAAGAAACAAATAAGGGACGAAGGAAAAAAATTAATTATAATAAATTAAAAATTAAAATCAACAGACAACGATAAATCTGAGACACTCCCCAGGGGAGGAGGAGGGAGAAGGAACAAAATGGGTGAGAAGAGCACTCCCCAGGGGAGGAGGAGGGAGAAGGAACAAAATGGGTGAGAAGAGCACAAGGGACTATGGTGATGGGACATGGGTGAATTGGTGGTGGGAATTTCACGGGGACAAGAAATCTACACTTTACAAAAATGAAAAATAATGTAAAATGAATATAAAATAAAATTTAAAAAATCAAGAACACTTCAAAATAAAATAAAATAAAATTACAGGTAGTATGTCACTGTTCTTCACCTAAGGGAATGGAATGAGAAACCCTTGCAAGAAGTATGCTTCCTTCCTTGTTTTAACAAACTCTTCCAGGAGGGGGCAGCATTAAGTTGCAACTGGAAACTAAACTTAGCTCTGTCCTTTCGAGAACCCCAGTAAGGAATAAGTGAAGTTTCAGACTTCTTTTAAAATTGGCTTCCAGGGCCTCCCTGGTGGCACAAGAAGTTAAGTCTCAGCACTATGAAGTTATTCACACACACTGCAGCATGAGTTCGACCCCCAGCCAGGTAGCTCGCTCACATGGCACCTCAGACATCTCTCTCACCAGCTGCTCCCCTCAGCAGTATATTTCAGTAGATCTGCCTGTTCTACTCCCTACTGTCTCTGGTGAATCCTCTCACCCCTCCCCTCCACTCCACAGCACCTCTAGCCTGTACCCCAGTTTTTGTACGCATAAATAAATATTTTTTTAAAAATGACTAAAAAAAATTGGTTTCCTAGGTAGGCCATGGCCTCTGAACAGCATTTGGAGGTAGGAGAGATCCACCCCACTTTGGCCTCTTCTTCCCCACTCTGGCCTGCATGCAGGTCAGTCAAGTCATACTCTTTGGAATCTGTAAATTCCAGAAAATCTAATCTTTAAAGGTTGTACTTTCCCTCCCAGTAAATCTTATGCTCACTGAACCTGCTGCAGATGAAGAAGCTTTGTTCAAGTTATTTCCGGTGTCTACAGCCTATCATGGGGAGGCTTTTCCATACAGGTTTAATTACCACCGTTAGGATCACATGTCCTCTACTTGGGAGGCAAGGAGAGTTGGTCATACTAACTTCTTTTTTTTTTTAAAGCACAGCCACAGCTCTGCCTTTCTGGCTGTTAACTTTATTTATTTATTTTAAAGCTTTATCCATTTATTCATACAAGCTCTGGGGTACAGTCCAGAGGCGCGGGCGGTGAGAGAATCCACCAGAAAGAGTGGGGAGCAGAACAGGCAGATCAACCGAAACACACTGCTCAGGGGAGCAGCGGGCGAGGCAGGAGCGGTCTGCCCGCCATGTGGGTCACCTCCCTGGCCAGGGGTGCCAGGGCTCGAACTCGTGCTGCAGTGGCTGCGGTCTGCTTCATAGTGCGTTGCTTAACCCACTGTGCCACCAGGGAGGCCCCATACTAACTTCTTTTTAAAAAAGATTTTTATTGGACCTCCCTGGTGGCGCAGTGGGTTAAGCAATGCACTATGAGACAAATCGCAGCCACTGCAACACGAGTTCGATCCCTGCCACCGGCCAGGGAAGGGACCCACATGGCACAGCAGACCTCTCCTGCCTCGCCCGCTGCTCCCCTCAGCAGTGTGTTTCAGTCAGTCTGCCTGTTCTGTTCCCCACTCTGTCTCTGGTGAATCTTTTCACCTCCTGTGACTCTGGCCTGTACCCCAGCTCTTGTATGCATAAATTAAAAATATATATATATATTTATGCATTTAAGAGTTGGGGTATAGGACAGAGGCATGGGGTATGAGAGGGCCTACCAGAGACAGAGTGGGGAGCAGAACAGGCAGATTGACAGAAATATACTGCTGAGGGGAGTAGCAGGCGAGGCAGAAGAGGTGTGCTGCGCTATGCGGATCCCTTCCTTGGTCAGGGATTGAACTCACGCAGCAGTGGTTGCGGAAGCCCCACAGTGTGGCGCTCAACCCCTTGTGCCACCAGGGAGGCCTGGTCATGCTAACTTCTGCACCAGATTTCAATAATGAAAGCTGAATGCACAAAGCAAAAATCACACCTGGTCTGAATCCCAAAAGGTATGTTACCTCCATTAGGTCAGTTCCCTGGGAGGCAGGGCTTTGTTTAGTCCACCGCTCTATCTCTAGTTGCTAGAACAGTGCCTGCACTTAGGCACACAGCAGACACTCAATAGATTACCCTAGAATAAACGAGAGGCTGCAATCTTCCACTCCTTTGCTTTTACCCCCATGACTCTACTATTTCTTTTTTTTTTTTAGTTATTTATGCATACAAGAGGTGGGGTACAGGTCAGAGGCGTGGGTGGTATGAAGATTCACCAGAGACAGAGTGGGGAACAGAACAGGCAGACTGACCAAAACACACGGCTGAGGGGAGCAGCGGACGAGGCAGGAGAGGTCTGCTGTGCCATGTGGGTCCCCTCCCCAGCCGGCAGCAGGGATAGAACTCATGCTAGTGGCTGCGGTCTGCTTCATAGTGCGTTGCTTAACCCACTGCGCCACCAGGGAGGCCCGGCTCCACTATTTCTAACCCATCCACAGAACATCTGAATGACTTCCTGACTCTAGTTCCCTCACCTGACTTAGCTTAACATCAATCTGTTACTGCCCTGTTCTAATACCTTAATTAGATTGCTATTATAATTGCCTATCTCAGTTTGGAAGTAGCTCAGACCTGACTTACAACCAATGTGGTGTAAAGAATGGAATTCCGAACTGGACTGACAGAAGTTGGAAGTCTAATTCTGACATGCCACTAGCTCCAGACGTGCATAAGATGGGAATAAAAACACCTACTTTTGTTTTTTGGGACCTTAAGTAAGATTGAACTAAAGCTCCAGACATACAGAAGGCATTCAGTCAATCCTTTTTCTGTTGCTCCAATAACGTAATCCTGCACCATCTAAATTTAACTTGTGCTACCCAGAGTACTTCAGCCTAACAACATCCAGATACCATGCCATGGCTCATGCAGCGTTCCCTAGCTTACATATCCTTCACAACCTTTGGCTGCTACCATTCTATCACTCTTTTTATTTGCACCTAATCACATCTCCTTGGATTATTTGCTTTTTTTCTCAGATGTTTGCCTTAAAATGCCTCAAGGTCTAGGAAATGCTCATTAAATCAGAATGAAGTTGGTTTTCACTGGAAAAGATCATTAGTTGGGTCTATTGATGAGTCCTGCCCTTCCTGAAATATTGGTTTTCATGGGACATCTAGTCCGCTACATGTTCTTGGGCCTTTCCTTGAGTCATGTCAGAGATGAATGTCACACTAGAAGGTGCCAGGAGAAAGAAAGATGGCCTAATTGTTACTTTTGTCTGGCTACCTGGGAGTTGGAAGGATGCCCACAGCTGTGCCAACAGCAATGTGGAGGTTGGAAAATCACTGGGAGCTAGGTCCCTGCACTCACTTGCAACATTCCCCAGGGTTCTGATTTTGGCCTTCTCACTGTTTACTCTGCAACTCCTGTCCTGGCATTTCCTTTCTGATCTCTCTTTTGGATCATCCAGAGACAAAACCTCCATGACACGTCTCTCCTCCTTCCACCTCATCAAGCCTCCTTTCCCAGTAGAGCCTATTGCCATCCTCACGACCTGACTGGACTTCATGTTAAGTATGGAAAACCCAACAACTTTGACTTCCAGCCACACCGCTGTCCTGGCCTCTGTACCCCAACACTCATGACCCTGGAAAGCCCTCCCTGAATTAAAACCTCACCAGTCCCAACAGGTCCCTCCTCCCCTGTGAAGTCTTCTCAGACTTGATTCCCTTACACTGCCAGACTTGCTGCACAATCACCACATTGCTTTATGACACTCCTGGGTGTCCTTTGTTTTTTTTTTTTAAGATTTATTTATGCATAAAAGAGCTGGGGGTGTAGGCCCAGAAGTGTGGGAGGTGAGAGGATTCACCAGGGACAGAGTGGGTAGCAAAACAGGCAGAATGAAACATACTACTGCGGGGAGCAGCGGGCGAGACAGGAGAGGTCTGCTGCGCCATGTGGTTTAGTTCCCTGGCCAGCGACCGAACTGGTGGTGCAGTGGTGGCTGCTAACTTCACAGTGCTGAGACTTAAGCCCTTACGCCACAGGGAGGCCCATTCCTGGGTATCCTTTCGCTATTCCTAGTAGCTCATGTCTCCAGAATGTAAGCCCCTTCGGGGCACACACCATAGTCTATGACACTTATTTCTGATGCACAGCACGTGGCACCTATTTGCTATCATTGGGTCCCCAATTATAAGAACAGTGATTTGGTGATACCAGAGAGTGGACAGGCAAAAGGTGATGGTTTCCTAGAGTATCTCTAGAAAAGCTTTAAGATGTGGGGTTGGACCGAATGAGACTTAACACCACGTCACTGATCTTTGTCACTTCATAGCAATCATCCACAACAGATGCTCAAGATACCTGGGGAGCCCTCCCTGATGGCGCAAGGGGTTAAGTTGCAGCACTATGAAGCATCCACAGCCACTGCAGCACGAGTTCAATACAGGCCAGGGAGGTGACCCACATGGTGCAGCAGACCTCTCCTGCCTTGCCCCATTGCTCCACTCAGTAGTGTGTTTCAGTTGATCTGCCTGTTCTGCTCCACATTGGGTCTCTGGTGACTCCTCTCACCACACCTCTGGCCTGTACCCCAGTTCTTGTATAAATAAATATTTAAAACAAAAAAAAGAGGGTCTCCCTGGTGGCGCAGTAGGTTGAGCGCCGACTGTGAAGCAGCCACAGCACAGCAGCGCGAGTTTGATCCCTGGCCAGGGAGGGAACCCACATGGCGCAGCAGACCTCTCCTGTCTCCCCCCTGCTCCTCTCAGCAGTGGATTTCAGTAGATCTGCCTGTTCTGCTCCCCACTCTGTCTCTTGACTCCTCTCACCCCCCACACCTCTGGCCTGTACCCCAGCTTGTCTGCATAAATAAGCAAATCTTAAAAAAGGAATACCTGCATTTTATGGAGGATATTTTTGCTTGCAGGTAAAAATGTATGGCTTGTGAAAAATTTTATTGTGGACCCTGAACCACCAGAGAAGTCAGTTACTTACTGTTTTTTAAACTGTGAGATGCAGGATCGAGAAGGGGATGGACTGACCATGTAGACTTGAGAGCAGTCTCTGGTGGGACATCAGGAGGGGAGAGAGATGCTTCTTCTACTGGGAAGCTAGGAGACTGGGTAAGTTGATCTGACCTCTTAGTTGGCTCTGGTGGGGCTTCAGTTGGTTTCACTCCTGTGGTGGCCCCTCCACCATAGATGTTCCACATGTACTTGGAGTTGATATGCCACCATGGCTGGGTCACTTCACATACCATCACCGGCCAAGTGACTCCAGCTCAGCTACAGAAAAGGTCAGGCAACGCACTTCACCACTAAGGCCTGCTGCTCCCCAAATGGCAGACAGCTGTGATGAGCCCAGACTTGTAAAGTCCAACTCAATCACTGCCTCTGGGTCAAGGCCTTTTATTCCCAGCATATCCTGTGGTGAGAAACACCTGCTGCTCCTGAGAAAAGCCCTCAGAAACCCGAGCCTCTGTGAAACCACCCTCACCCATATGAAGCTACCACTTGCAGGGACCACTCACCAGTACAACCCTACCATTTTTTTTTAAAGATTTATTTATGTATGCATACAAGAGCTGGGGTGCAGGCCAGAGGTGTGGGGGTGAGAGGATTCACCAGAGACAGAGTGGGGAACAGAACAGGCAGATGGACTGAAATACACTGCTGAGGGGAGCAGCAGGCAGGGCAGGAGAGGTCTGCTGGGTCATATTGGTGTCCTCCCTGGCTGGGGATGGAGCTGTAGTGGCTGTAGTGCTGTATTGCTTCAAAATGAGATGCTTAACCCCTTGTGCCACCAGGGAGGCCCCCTACGTGGTCTTTTTTATACTCCCTTTTCTAAGAGCAAACTTGTATCTCAATGAAATCCTGGAGGCAGACAGCTTACCTTAGGCTTGTGTCACCCCTGACAACCCACACTAAGGAATCACTCAATAAACATTGTCTGAAGCTCAGGCTTCTCCCAGGGGTGAAGGTGACCAGGCCACTTGACAGGTGGTGGGGACAGCCCGGAAGAGAGGTGGTACCCACCACTGAAAAGTTGTACAGTCCCATCTGACCAGGACACAGACCCACCACTCTCTAATTTACCACTGTGTGATTTGAACTGGTCTGAATCAATCCCCTAAGCTGTAAAATGAGGTTAACATTTGCTCTACTTACCTCCTAAGATCAGTGTGAGAGTCAATGAGATAATGTACAGGAAAGGGCTTAATAAGCACCCTGTAGTAGTTGGTGTTAGTTATGAATCTGCAACTGAAAAGAGCTCACACAGGGCTGACTCTTGGCCCTAGGGCAAAGTTGGCTTTTATTCCTGTCTTGGGGAAGCAGGGGGAGGGGAGCCTTCCCTCACCTGCACCTCAGGAAGGGGTGGGTGTGCCCCAAGAGGATGGGCTGGAAGAGTCAGATGACAGATCATTCAGAAAGCTCCTGAGTCTGCTTCCGGGCCCTGGGCTGCAGGGTGTGTTCTACAGCCACTTCCCTGGGGACAGCTCCTACATGAGTAGAGGCACGTGGAGGTATCTGCTGGTGGTCACGAAGAGGACGGGGAGCAGGTGCCCTGAGTGAGGGAGCAGAGGGCTGGGTTGGCCAACTCCACACCCAACACCGGCCCAGGATGAGAACTTTCCTAAGGCCTGGCTGGTGGGACTCTTATCCCAAGAAGGGCCAGAGGGGCCCAGAGGCATGCTCGATTTGCTGGCTGGTCCTTTAAATGTCCATCTCAAACTGTGACTCTTCACCTGGGGAAAGAAAGGAGAAAGGCCAGATCAACAAAGGCAAATGGTAGGGCCGACACTTCAGAGGTGGGGGAGAGAGGAGTTAGTTTTCTTTTTTTTTTCCCCCTAAAGATTTATTTATGCATACAAGAGCTGGGGTACAGGCCAGAGGTGCAGGGGGTGACAGGATTCACCAGACAGTGGGGAGCAGAACAGGCAGATCTACTGAAGTACACTGCTGAGGGGAGCAGCAAGTGAGACAGGAGAGCTCTGCTGCGCCTTGTGGGTCACAGTGCTGAGACTTAACCCCTCCCGCCACCAAGGGGGCCAGAGAGGAGTTAGTTTCATTCTGTAGTTCCTACAAGAAGAGTGGAGGCGAGGCTCCTGCTACCAGGGGGATACAGGGTGGATAGGGTCACCCTAGGAATTTCCATTAACACCTGTGCTCTCTACCCCAATCCTGAAAAAAGAGAAGAGACCCCCCGGGGAAGAGGTGATAATCCTGAACTTTGTATCTTTTTTTTTTTTAAAGATTTATTTATTTATGCATACAAGCACTGGGGCACAGACCAGAGGTGTGGGGGGGGTGAGAGGATTCACCACAGAGAGCAGGGAGCAGAACAGGCAGATCAACGGAAGTACACTGCTGAGGGGAGCAGCGGGCACAGCAGGAGAGGTCTGGGGCGCCATGTGGGTCCCCTCCCTGGCCGGCAGCAGGGATCGAACTCGTGCTGCAGTGGTCGCGGTTTGCTTCATAGTTTGTTGCTTAACCCACTGCGCCACCAGGGAGGCCCTCTCTTTTTTTTTTTTTTTAAGATTTATTTATTTATACATATAAGAGCTGGGGTACAGGCCAGAGTCCAGGGCATTGAGAGGATTCACCAGGGGAGCAGAACAGGCAGATGGACTAAAACACACTGCTGAGGGGAGCAGCGGGCGAGGCAGGAGAGGTCTGCTGCGCCATGTGGGTCCCCTCCCTGGCCAGTGGCAGGGATCAAACTCATGCTGCAGTGGTTGCCATTTGCTTCATAGTGCTTTGCTTAATCCACTGTGCCACCAGGGAGGCCCTGAACTTTGTATCATTTCTATGTTTAACAAGAGTGAATGGTTACTTGTGATTTGATATATGTCCGGCTTCAAAGAAAAATATTCCTGAAATATAAAATGTTTTTGAGCATGTGCTCCAATTTTTTGGCTTAGAGATAGTAGCCTCACCTACTATGCATCTGTCCAACGGCCTATGGACAAGCCTGACCCTGCCTTAAATCAGGGCTTTGGGTGTTTCCATCACTCACTGTCCTCCCTCTTCTCTCTTTTTTTTTTTAAATATTTATTTATTTATGCATACAAGCACTGGGGTACAGGCCAGAGGTGTGGGGGGTGAGAGGATTCACCACAGACAGAGCAGGGAGCAGAACAGGCAGATCAACGGAAGCATACTGCTGAGAGGAGCAGCGGGCACAGCAGGAGAGGTCTGCTGCACCATGTGGGTCCCCTCCCTGGCCAACAGCAGGGATCGAACTCGTGCTGTAGTGGCTGAGGTTTGCTTCATAGTGCGTTGCTTAACCCACTGCGCCACCAGGGAGGCCCTCTCCCTCTTCTCTTTCCATTAGAATTTCTGAGGAATTGTGCTGCAAACCCCCCAACCCCATGGTTTCCCAGTCAGATGCCTGCTCTGGCCCTCACAGAGAAGCAAATCCCTCGTCTTTTGTGTATATTGACATAGATATGTGAGTCCAAGGGCAGGAAATTTGACCTCTTATAGCCAGTTAAGCAAAATGAGACATATGTCTCTCCTTCCTCTTCATACTCCCTCAGTGTGTGGAACTATGGGGTGACAACTGTCTGCCTGGGGTACCATTGGCCATCCCTGCATGTCATGGCCAGAATAGCTCTAGAAACTGTGAAGAATGAGGGTGTGCATGTGGGGGCAAGTGGTGACTCAGTAATCTCAAGTGTTGACACGTCCATCCTCAACTTCCAGTCTTTGGTTTCAGGGGAAAAGCTGGGTGGAGGGCAGCAGGCAATGAACTGAGTATTATCTTCCCACGCTGTAATCAACAGTAGGGAACCACGGCACCTGGTGCTGTCCTTCACGTTGGTGTGTGCCTGACCTTCTGCTCCCTCTCTCTGCTCCCCACATTTGAAAATAAGGCAACAGTTGGCTGTCGTGGGCTGTGGGGTTCCCAGGGTTACTACGAGTCATGGCCTGCAGGCCCGGGGTAGATGGGTTCTGCTGCTGTCAGCACAGTGAGCCCAGTCCGAGGTCCCAGCTGCTTCCTGTCTGCATTTGGTGCACTGCCTTGCAGGGGAAGGGTCAGTGGTTACATCTGACTCAATTGTCCACCAATACTACACCTCATGCTCTTGAGGTAGAGCTCAGACGCTCTGACAAACCAGCCACAATGTCACACAGCATGCATTCACACACACTTCTGCTGGGGTGGCTGCCCTGAGGACGTGGATGGGGGATACCAGGAAGGACCAAGTTACCCCATGTCAAACTTGCAGAGACAACTGGATGCATTGTTTCTACCTGTCTCCACAAATAACTGAGTAGTGGGGCAACAGCCTGACAGGAGGCATCTGGAAGCCTCCTGTTTCTGGAGGACAAATACACCGTGTCACTGAGAAGTTGATTCCTGTGCACCAACATCATGGGTGTGTGCACATGTTGCAGTAAGTGACAATGTTTCAGGCACAGTTGCTGTGGGAGGTCTTTCTCATTTCAAACATGCCCCCCACTAATTACATTGCTTCATGGCACCAGATTAACCTTTTCCTGGAGTTCTTGAACCTCCTTCATTAGGAAAGTTGGTACCAATGAAATCCTACCCTCCTCACCCTCCCCTACCCCATCCCCCTGGACTGAGTTCCTCTACAGATGGTGGGGCAGTCGTCATTATTCTCCTGGAATCCCCACCTATGGATGGGCCACCCCCCGCCCTCACACACACACACACACACGCATACTCCCTTCTCAACAAAGAGCCTAGCCAAGCAATGCCACTCACTGCCCACTGGCTTCTCTTCTGGGCTGTTGCGCAGGTGGTTCTGGCTGGCTTCTGTTGAGGGCTCATCACTGGCAGGGCTGGTGACCCCGGGAATGGTGGGCAAGTCCCTCGGGGGTGTTTTGGTCACAGGTGAATTCCTACACTCCATCAGGAACTTCCGGTCATAGATGATCCTAGTCCCTGGAAGGAAAAGGGACATTAGTAAAGCCATCTTGGACCCCACTCCCTGCTCATTTTTCGGTGTCTTTGAGGTGTGGCTGCAGCAGAGACAGTGGATCTTCCTGCAAAGTTCGGACCAAAGAGGAGTAAAGTTTATTTAGGTGCTTGGCTGCAGCCCAAGACCCCGCTGCCTCAGAACTACCGAGCTCTGCGCATGTGCAGCTTGTTTTGCCATAAAACTCAGTTCCTCAGTGTTCTGTTCTATTACTTGTGACAATAAGAGTGGACAGTGGAGAAAATACATTTATTTTTCATTTTTCAATCCCCTCCATATAGTACCCTCATAGGATATCCAGAATCTTTAACTCTATTACATATGAGCCAACAGAAAAATGATTCCCTCAATCTAATAAAATGAGAACTTTCCTGCCCAAGAGGAGTGGGGGGTAGGGGTGAGATGGGCATGGGAATGAAGTGACTCATGTTCTGCCTGCCCCACAGAAAGCTCCCCTGAAAAGCCTGTCTGGCAGTGATGCTCCCCTGTGCCCTCAGCTCTGATGTGTCACTGCACTCAGTGTCTCAGCCTGCATTCATTTTCTTTTCACTCTCCTTCTGTGTGAGCCTGAGTGAGAATTTAAGGAATTCTGTCTTAAGGAATTTTTCACTGCCTTTAAACCCTAACCAGTATCCAAAATCCTCACAGGGGGGCCCTCCCTGGTGGCGCAATGGGTTAAGCGGCGCACTGTGAAGCATCCACAGCCACTGCAGCAAGAATTTGATCTCTGCTGCTGGCCAGGGAGGGGACCCACATGGCACAGCAGACCTCTCCTGCCTCACTTGCTGCTCCCCTCAGCAGTGTGTTTCAGTCAGTCTGCCTGTTCTGCTCCCTACTCTGTCTGGTGAATCCTCTCACCTCCTGTGACTCTGGCCTGTACCCCAGCTCTTGTATGCATAAAAAATCTTTAAAAAAAAAATCCCAAAATCCTCACAGGAGGCCCACCTGTTTCATCAAATAACAAGTGTGATTATTCCCACGTGTTAGGTCCTTATTTAACCCTGATTATCTCTGGAGCCCTGGTAAGTAGTAGTGATATATCCTTAACACTTCATACTTTGCTGATTGCTCCTTTTCAACAAAGAGCAGACCTCAGACTCACAGCCTTCTGCAGAGAGTGGAATCTGGATACAATTGAAAAACTGTCTTATTGTCATATTTCTTTTTATAGTCATCTTCTATTTAGGGCAAGTGAATCTGGTTTTCCATATATAGTAATGATATCATTTCCTTCTAATATACACTAGGATGTAATTTAATATCTAAATTTGTTATTGTGATATATAATAAAAATGAAATTAGAAGGAAATTGTGACAAATAATAAGTATGTGTGCACAAGTAGAAGACAAGGTATGGAAAACTGCAGTTGGAATATGAATGACCCAAGTTTAAAACCGTACTTTTAAGGTTCTTAAGGGTTTTAGGAATGTCCTTCCTTATCAATAACCTTGAAATAAATACCCCCTTCACTTAAGAGCACGCCAACGCTGAGATTCACTTCTTGATGTTTAACACTGGCTTCTCTGTCAGCTCCTGGAGAGAACCCATTTTGTACTGCTGATCTCTGAGCACAGCTTCAAGAGACTGGTTCCTCATGCTGGGTGGGTTGGCCGTGGTGAAAGGCACAGAAATAGTGAGATACCTAAGCATGAACTTGGCCTGCTTGTATGTGTTGCCTGGTCTGACACTGGTTTAAGGGGGGTAGGTGGGGGAGGGGTCGCCCAGTCTTGCTCTCCCTGTCCACTAGGCAGTAATACTGAAGTGGGGCAGCCCTTCTTGTCAACATCTCGTGGACTAAGATTCATACTTCCTGTTTCTTAGGGGAAAAAGGTGTAGCGCAAACAACTAGAGCTGACTTTCAGGCCCTGCTACCAATCATCTGTGACCCTCCGCTGGCCCCTCTCCCATTTGCCTTCTGTTTCCTCATTTGCAACATGAAGGTTGTGTGCTTCCTTCTCCAGTGCCTGCCGGCATCAGGGTTACAATGGAGAACACAGTGCATTCTCTCAAGGGGGAGGATCCCGGCTGCAGATGGGACCACCTCCTGTTTAAATCCTCAGGTGAGGTGCCTTACCTGTCTACCTCCTTGCTTCCCCTCACCTGTGCTTTTTGTGTTGGTTGATTCACCAGAGCAAGGAGCTGACCCCACTGGAGTGGGATCTAGGGGCTGGATTGTTAACTGTCTCAAAAAAGTTGTTTATCAGGATCTTTTTATTTATTCATTCAAGCACTGGGGTACAGGCTAGAGTCACAGGTGGTGAGAAGATTCACCAGAGACAGAGTGGGGAACAGAACAGGCAGATCGACTGAAACACACTGCTGAGGGGAGCAGCTGGGTGAGGCAGGAGAGGTCTGCTGTGCCATGTGGGTGCCCTCCCTGGCGTGCTGCAGTGTCTGCAGTTTGCTTCATAGTGCAGTGCTTAACCCATTGAGCCACCAGGGAGGCCCTGGTCACGCACTTTTGTGAAGGCTCTTTAAGTCACTAGGCTTCAACTCTTGTTTTTTTAAGATTTTTTAAAAAATTTATGCATAGAAGAACTGGGGTATAGATCAGAGGGGAAGGAGTGGGGCGGTAAGAGGATTCACCAGAGACCAAGAGTGGGCAGCAGAACAGAACAGTGTACTGAGATACACTGCTGAGGGGAGTACTGGGTGAGGCATGCTGTGCCATGTGGTCACCTCCATGGCAGTTAAAGTGCTGAGACTTACTGCCTATGCCTCCAGGGAGGCCCCCTGCTGTTTTTGTTTTTTACTGTGGTAAAATGCAGGTAACAGGGGCCTCCCTGGTGGCTCAATGGGTTAAGCAACGCACTATGAAGCAAACCGAAGCCACTGCAGCATGAGTTTGATCCCTGCTGCTGGCTGGGGAGGTGCCTCACATGGTATGGCAGACCTCTCCTGCCTCGTCCGCTGCTCCCCTCAGCAGTGTGTTTCAGTCAATCTGCTTGTTCTGTTCCCTACTCTGTCTCTGGTGAATCCTCTCACCCCCTACACCTCTGGACTGTACCCCAGTGCTTGTATGCATAAATAAATACATCTTTTAAAAAAAATGCAGGTAACAAAATTTCCCATCTCCTCTAAGTGTGCAGTTCTGTGATATTAAGGACATTCACATTGCTATACAGGCAAACTCCAGAATTCTATTCATTTCACACAACTGAAACTCCACACACATTAAACAACAAATCTCCAGTTCTCCTTTTTCCCCACCCCCTACAATCACCATCTATTTTCTGTCTCAATGCACTGGATAACTTCAGGTATACCTCATACAAACGGAATCATGAAGTAGCTGTCTTTTTGTGATTGGCTAACTTTACTTAGCATAATGTGTTGGAATCTCCTTCCTTTTCCAGGCAGTATAACATCCCATTGTGTGTATACACAGCATTTAGTTTAGCCTAAACTACTTGCACCTTTTAGCTACCATTAATAATGTTGCTATTAATGTGGGTGTGCAAATACCTCTTCTAGACCTTGCTTTCAATTCTTTGGAATATATACCCAGTAGTGGTCTTAAGCTGGCTTAAAATTATTAATTACACTTAAGAGAGAAATACAGCCTCTGTGCCCATTGTCGTATGGCTAGACCTCTTATTTAAAAATAAAAGTACTCACTTGAGCTAATAAAATCCATAAACTAAATGCCAGCAGAGGTGGAACCCCAGATACCCACCCCAAGAGTATTTCAGGTGCAGAGGAAGGCTGTATGTGTGTGTCAGGGGGAGAGTGGGGTGCAGGTATGGGGTGGGTGGGAGGGTAGACAGCGGTGTTCAGACATCAGCCAAGCCTAGGAAGGGAGGGAACCATAGAGCCATCTCTGACTCNGGGGGGGGGGGGGGGGGTAGACAGCGGTGTTCAGACATCAGCCAAGCCTAGGAAGGGAGGGAACCATAGAGCCATCTCTGACTCACTTGGGGCCAGTGAGGAACAGGAGCTGAAGATTAATCAATGTGGTGGAAATGTTTCCTAGGGAAGCGCTTTGGCATGTTAACTCTTTCTCCTTCATCCCATTGTGGAATCTAATACTACACAATTTCAGTGAGTGGTGATCTGGAAATCCTCTCCACCTCCCTCAGATGAGGCAAACTTAAGACACAAGTTGTATGTTGTCAAATAGGAACCCCTAGCTGAAAACTCTGCTTCAGGGCCTCCTGGAATTGAGGATGGTCTGCATATTGGGACAGGAGATGGACCAGGAAATGCACTTATGAGAGGGGGATGCCAAGGTCCTCGCAGAGAGCCAATCAGTGTGGCCTGGGTGTGTAGCTATACACCAGGCAGCCGCCACATAGCACTCTTGCTGCGGGCCTACTTCCTCTCTATATATTAGGGAAAATGAGTCCACTCTCACCAGGGTTCTACAAATAAAAGCATAAAAAGCTTTGGAGGATCTAGGTGGCTTCAGGATGGCAGAGACAAGACATTTTTTCCAATTGCTTCTCTTACAAGTCATGCAAAACTACAAGAACAAGACATAGAAGCACGTATTCTAATTTGGATGCAACTGGGGCTAAAAACTCTTATCTCAAATCATAATAAATGAAGCCAGAAAAATGAAATGAAGGGGCCTCCCTGCTGGGCTAGGGATTAAATCTCAGTGGTATCATCTTGATGTCCCTCCCACGACAAAGCTGCCAGGAGTTCAATCCCTGGCCAGGGTGCTGACCCACATGGTGCAGCAGACCTCCCCTATTTTGCCTGCTGCTCCCCTCAACAATGTATTTCAGTGACTCTGCCTTTTCTGCTCCCCATTCTGTCTCTCATGAATCCTCTCACCCCTCATACCTCTGGTCTGTGGAGAACCGAGGCTATTTTCTAACTGGAAGCCTTTATAGAAGCATCACCATGTAAACATGTGTGGGGAAAATGTATTTTCAAGTGGCAGCAAGAGTTCCCTGCTCCCTAGAGAAAGGGATAGGAGAACCACACCAGGAGGAGCACATGCTGGTCTTTCTATAGTCTGGTGGTTAGTAACCTGGCTTCCCCACTTGCTAGCTCTAAGAGCTATGGGAGAGTTACCACTTCATCTCTCTGTGCCTCAGTTTCTTCTTCTGTAAAATGAGGATGATGACAGTGCCAACTTCAAAGGTTATTGTGTGGCTTGGAATGGAACCCTGTGAACAAACAATCCTAGCTATTATTATCACCAGAAGCATTCAGTCCTATTCCACCAATTATATGGTCAAAGCTGAGGCCAATCAGAGGGGAGATAGGCAACCCTGAAAAGGGTCTCGGGGGAAAGGGGATGCAGACTAAATGGTGTCCTACATCCTCTTTTATCCCACAAAAACACGCTTCAAGAGCCACCGTGAGCTTGGGATGCTTGGTGACCAATGTTATTTGTGAGTTTGTGCTCCAGATGTGCGCCAAATACAAAAATGGTATTTTTCTTCCTCAGGGAATGCTTTGTGCTAATGATGGTTTGCTTAAGGGAACAAAACACAGGCATGCCCCTGGAGTCTGGTTTCCTCACCTGTAAACCAGGTGGTGGACTAGGCTCATTCCAACTATTTTTAAGACACCAAGGACATGCCAGGCTCCATAGGTAATCTCAGGGTTTTAGCTCTAATTTACTCCCATTTATTTTTAGTATCTGCTGGTTGGCACACACTTAATGTGGCACAAAGAGCCTGGGGCTTAGAGAAGTTCTAGGCTCAAGCCTGGGTTCACCATGTACCAGCTCAATTCTAGGTCAGTTCATCGCTCAGCTCTGAGAGTATGGTACCAACCAAATGCACACTTCACAGGAGTGAAGTTAATGAAAACAAAGTCAATCGTGAAAATTAAATGAAAACAAAGTTCACTATGGTGAACTGATGTGGTACATAGACACTTGGACTTAGAATGATGCACACCTGAAACTTATATGGTATAACGCAATGTTAACTCAGTTTAAAAAAAAATCCAGATTCTTTGTACAAGAGTAAACTATGGTATCCATGACTGCTACTAAAAGGGAAATTACTTGGAAGAGCATGCACCACCAGAGAAAGCCCAGGAAGTGCCTGGGAGGTGACGGAGCGTTGATTTTTTTTTTTTTACAGAGCATTGATTTTTACCTTCCACAGTGATCACAGTGCCAGACAGGTGCTCAAAAACATGTGTTTGCATGAGTGAAGGATTAGATTTCCAGGTAAGGTGGTCACTGGCTGTCATCACTGCCTGCCTGTCTGGGGACTCACAGCCTGACATGCTGGTTCTTGGTCTCAAGGGGGGAGGGGCCCACATCCCCTCCATCCTAGAGGGAGTTCCCATTATCCTCAGATGGCAGTTAGGAAACTGAGGGTCAGAAAGTCTGTCTCATAGCTACCCCCAGCCCACTTAGCTTGTCTTGACTCCAACCCTAAACACTAAGCTTCACACCCCCCCAACCTCTGGCTTACACCCCAGTTCTTGTATGCATAAATAAAAATAAATTTAAATAAATAAAATTAGCAAGGCAGATGGGGCCGTTGTGCCTCACGCCGGGCACTGCCAGCTGGAGAAATTACAGGGGTCTTCAGATTTTTACCTGTGCTTCTGAGTGTCTGGCCAGAGGTGGATGTTCCCAGAGGGGGTCATCCACCTTGATTCCTTCTCTGTCCCCCCCACAGCACCAGCAGCCGTTCAAGTTCACAACGCTGCTGAACAAGACGTCTGTAAACTGAGACAGGCTGGTCCCTCTGTGGGCCTCCCTTGGCAGAAGCATTCTGCATTCTTCCTCCCCCTGAACTTGGACATGAGGCCTAGCAAGAGTACAAGAACAGAATTCCTAGAACTGCTGTTCCCATTCCAGGGGAGGGGAAGGGAGAGCATTTCACAACAGGGTCGAGGGAAGTTTGAGTGCCTGTGCGCAGACACAAGCCAGCAGCCTGTGAACAAAATACTCTGAGCAATTTTCCACTCAGCTCTCACCAGCGGCTCTGTGTCAACCTGGAGACAAATACACAGCTGTGCCAGGATCCACCAGCTACCCCCACCCCACTGGTAACACACACACCAGCAGGCCACATGTATTTGGGCGGCTTTTCTCGCAGGGCAGTCTGTTTAGCAGAATATGCTCAGTCCAATACTTCTTTGCAAAGCAAATCAAGATCTGGACCTTCCCCAGGGGCCAAGAGTCTTACGGAGTTACTGGAATCCCAAATGGGGGTACATCAGTGATTGGCAAAAGGCCCTCTGCTGGTTCCTCCCTTCAAGGGCCCTGACATGTGAGCCTGTAGGCCAGTTTGTTTGAAAAGTAAACGAGGGAAAAGCTTCTACAGAGACATTCATAACCAAAGAGCTGAAATAATTATTCAAAAGGTAAGCCAAGTCCCTTCCCCTTCCTTCACTACCCCCCCCGCCCCCCCCAACACTTTGAAAGGCACCTGTGTATGTGGCTGCCTCTAAAATTCATTACCAACAGAATGAAGGCCCTTGTGAAAGGCCCCTGGTACACAGCAGCCAGTAACTGCAGTCCTGGTTAGAAAAGGGAGCTCCCAGTTAGGAGCTGAATTCATTCGTTGAAGTCCCAGCCCCAGCACTTCAATGCAACTGTATCTGGAGATAAGGTCTTTAAAGCCATAGTGAAAAACAAGGCAGTTAGGAGGGGGCTGGGCTAGGAGGGGGCTCTAATCCTATGTGAGGATTAAGTGAGGAACTGGTGAGAGAGAAGCCACAGAGGAAGGACCTCCCGAAGAGGCAGGGAGAAGGTAGCTGTATGTAAGCCCAGTAAAGGGGTCTCGGGTGAAACTAACTCAGTCAGCACCTGGATCTTGGATTTTCAGCTTCCAGAACTGTGAGAAAGCTAATTTCTGTTGTTTAAGCCACCTCAGCTGTGGTATTTTGTTCTAGCAGCCCTAGCAAAGGAATACAGGCCCACTTTCCCTTTTCACTCTGAAATACAGAAGAGGGAAATCCATTGACTTGTGCAGACACAGTCTCTTAACTACCACATCATTTTTTAAAAAAATAACAGTATCATAAAATATTTAGAATTACTTTGCAATTAATTACATAAGGTAAATCCTCTGGAACAGATTATTGTGACCATCAATGGCTGCTAACGATAAAGATTCACTTTTTTCTTACGATTTTTAATTTCTGGAACCTTTCCAATATCTCCCCACTGAGTATTCTGGGTAAAACCCCGTGTTTACATCACTTGAGTAGTCAGTCACTCCAGGTTCTTTCTAACCTCAACAAATTCTTTCTTAGTTCCCGTGTGCTGGCAGCCTTCTCAGTGCCCCTCCCTGGCCTGTGAGCACTCCTGCAAGGGCCACACTTAAACTCCATGTCCTAATGGCCACGTCTTCCTTATCGCTTCACTGGGAGGCCCAAGAGAATCCTGAACTCACCAGAACCTCCTGACATTCTCACTCCTATCCACTTTGGACCTCTGAGCTCAGACACTTGACTCTATCCTGAGACCAGTACTCTGGACTAGCAGGGATGTTCAAGTGATGTGCAGGGCAAGGCATATGAGCCCCTTGGGTGGAGTAGGTATCCCCAAGCCCGGTGCACGAAGCAGGAAGGAGGGAGCTGAGTGACAAAAGTGGAACGCACTGCCCAGTGTTCTGCATCATGGTCATCTGTATGGTCTGCTTTGTACCACTGGACATAGGCCTTGAAAATGGGGCTTAGGATTTGTGACTCAGTATTTTCAGGAAGGTCTGATCTGTATTTAAACTAACAGCAGATTTCCACTTGTGATTTTGCTCTGCTTCTACATTTGTTTCTGGTCTGCTGATCAAAGCGAAGGAGGAACAGTTAAGTTCCTTCAAAGGACTGTTCTTTGAGACTTGGCCCTTACTATGGAAGATTGTCTGAAAATGTGAACCCTGTTAACTCCTCCCAGCAGTGCTTGAATATGTGGCTTATTATTCAAAGGCTGTTATTTCTCCCTTTCCTTGAATTTGTGCTTTGATCATAGAAAAGTGTGTGAGTGTAACATTATGTGGCTTCCATATCTGGGCCTTAAGATGCCTTGGAAATGGCCAATTAAGCTCAGGTTAGACTCCTGAAGATGTGGGAGAGCTCCCAATCCTCCTGTGACCACAATCCCAACCCACCAAAGACCCAGGCATGTGGGTTAGGTCATCGTAGGCCTTCTAGCCCAAGGAAATACAGCTGCCAACTCCATGCAACCATATGAGCAAACTTAAGCAAGATCATCAAAGAATGCCTAACCAATCCAAAGAATGGAGATATACAACAGACTGTTCCCATGTTTTAGGGTGGCTGATACATGGCCACAGCTAACAGATTCAGCCATTCTTATCAAGACCAGTGTTTCTGGGCACTGGACCAGTTATAATCCTCTGGGCCTACTTACGATTTCATTGTTTTTTCCCTAAAATTTTATGTATTTATTTTTGTGTAGATCTGGGGTGTAGGCCAGAGGTGTGGGGGCTGAGAGGATTCACCAGAGGGACAGAGTGGGGAGCAGAACAAGTGGATTTACTGAAATACACTGCTGAGGGGAAGCAGGGTGAGACAGGAGAGGTCTGTTGAGCCATATGTGGATTGAACTGAGGCCCTGGCAGTGACAGCACTGAGACTTAGCCTCTAACCCACCAGGCAGGTCCTACCTGAGCTCTCTCAATGAACTTTCCTGAGCATAGACACTGGATTACAATGCACCATTTTGTTGCCCATGTCCTTGAGCACCCAAATGCCATGGGCAGAGGTCACCTACTTCTGCCTAGCCAGTGATGCTGGGTGCAAACAAGTAAACCAGAAACACTAATGCCAGTGTCTGAGACCTTGGTTCCACTATTGACTTATGAAGAAGTCACCTTCTAGTTTCTATTCAATTAATACCAGGAAAAATAAAGCATCACTATCTATAATAGTAGGAAAATTCAGACAAAGTTTCTACCCTTTAGACATTCCAAGATAAACAATTATCTTGTAACAGAAAAGAAGATTTAAAGGTTACCATTAAGCCATCTCAAACTCAGGCTTGAAATTACATTATCCTGGAAACACTTTCAACTCTTTACCTTCACACCCCAGATCCCGCCCTCAATCTCAGCCATAAAGGTGACTAAGACTGTCTGAAAGAACTTCCTCTCTCACCTAGGGCATAAACATGTAAACAAATACACATGATTCATATATAATGAATCATAACAGAGGAAGAACACTGTCATGGATCTTTGTAAGTCTAGAAAGTAACAGGTTTTTCATTGGTTTGAACACACAAGAACCTATGTATACAAGTGAACAGTCTTCTTTAAAAACTTTCACCTTGGGAGTAATGATCTTATCAATAAGCTACTTTTCCTAATTCCTCTCATAGAACGACATCAAATAAAAACTCATATAAGAAAATGCCTCACTATAATGCTGTAGGTATAAATAATTTTTAATGATGCACACCTCAAACTTAAATGTATATAATGATGTATTATTTCAACAACAACAAAAGTTAAATAAAAAGTGGAAAGTCTTTCATTGCTTTATACCAACAGGTAAATATGGCACCACCTTGCCTGTCCTTGCACCACTGAAATAAACTGCTAAGGAGAGAGGCAGGTGAGACTGGCGAGGTCTGCTGTGCCCTATATGGTTTAGCTCCCTGGCTGGGGATCGATTTGGTAATAAAGGACATTTTTGCTCTATCAGGCAAAAAAAAAGATCAAACTCCTCTTTGAAAGAACAAAGTCCTGTCACTTTTGAGGATATTGAAAAAAATATGTAAGCCTCTGAAGGGAATAAAATCTAACAGCTGTGTCTGCATGGTTAGACAGTAAAGCCTACCAGGTGGACTACTTGGGGCAGGCAATTCTCAGCTATCAGACAAGTTCCACTGGTTTTGGGGGTGGGGGGGAGGCATGTCTGTCTACTTGTTTCCTTCTTTAGATATAACTTTGATGCTTATAAGTGTGTCTTCATCTTCCTACCTAGCAACCCAGTCCTTGAGGTCATACTATCCTCCAATTCTGGATGTGGTAAGTGACTTTAAAACAGGCTTGTGGGCACTGGAAGGAGATTGGGGGTACTCCATACCAGGGCCTCTGTCAAAGGCTCAAATGAGGGACATACTGTAGAATGTTCTCAATACTACTAAAAGGAAGCTGAGGTCAGTGTGAGAAGTGGGCCGACTTCACCTTCCTTACTGCCTTAGTGCCCAAGTTCTTTCAGCCTGTCCTTAATAATGGAACAGACTTTCACCCCATATGACTAAGGTCTTGAGACAATGGTTGGACACCTCCCCTCTTCCTGGCACTGTCTGTTTCATAGCCAAAGACTTAGGAGCTACTCCAAGGTAAGCTTCCTGGACAGACTTTGTTTGTCTAATCCAGTGGGGTGTCACAAACACCTGTAGCTCTACCCTTACCACTGATTAACTTTATCCAGGTACAGGCCTTAGGTTTGACTACCACCAAACTCTTTAGTCTTTGGGGTCAAACATCCAAACCATAACAAAGAACATGGTAGATAGGGATAGAGGAGCAGATGATCACAGGAAATTTTTCAAGATTCCACAACTCAAATATTTACATATCACACTCCCTTCACCAAATTTCTCTTTAATTCATCATACACCTAACTTCAGGAAGGTTACTGAGTACAATAAGCATCAATTGGAGCTGTAGTAGTAGAGACAGCTCAAGCCCACTGCTACTCCTTTTTACTTCAGGAACATACACGGCAGTGTGATTCCCAGAAAGAGTGACTGGTAAACACTTAACTCAAATAACTCTTGTCCCCTTCTGTAAGTAAGTGAGTGTGAACACCACGCAGACTCACTCTTAAGAGCCTGGTCTAAAGGCTGATGTGAAACATACCTCAAGAGTTTACCTCATTTTACCAGATGCCTGGGAGTTGCAAAGGTGAGGGAAGTTGCATTCTACTAATTCCTGAGTACCCATGGTGAGGTACTTTCATCAATCACTGGGACCTAGTTAGATAGACAAGCAGAACCTAGGGCCCCTCCACCAGAATCTGCAATCAGAATTTGCATTTAAATGTGATCCCCAGGTAATTCATATGCACAAATGACCTTTTCTCTTTTCTCTTTCTAGCAAGCTCCTCAGCCCTGGCAAAGGGGTGAGAGAAATGGCCTTGGGAAGAAGGCTCTGTGATTGGTGAACTGAGGCAGGCTGGGTTAGCTGACTTTGGCAGAGGCAGGCCATGTTTCTGTGGGCTGTGAACTATGAGCTGCGCCTGGCCTGCTGGACACCCTTGTCAAGACAGTGCTGGTTTTAGACTCCTGGCGCTGTTAGCTTTCTTCCAGTTGGTCTCAAAAACTAAATTACACAATGATGCAGAAGACCTTCAAAGAGAAGACATTTTGCTGTGATATGCCAAATCTTGCACTCCCATGGTCTATCAGAGTTCTCGGTAAATAGACTCCCTGACTATTACTTCCAATCTGTTCCCCATCTAGCAACAAAGGACACCAAAACAAAACAAAAAAAAAAGGCTGCTACAGCCTTCTGGCCTGTCTCTATACCAGCCCGAACAGATCAAACTGAGATCCACACCCTCATTTGAAGGAATCCCAAAATTGTCCTGGCAGATGATGCATCCTGGCACTGAGAAAGAACAGTGTGGACTACAAAAGACCCAGCAGTGAAAGAGAAGAGCTGCTGGGAACTTTTCTTTGGGTCATTTTTAATAGAAGAGTGAGCATTTCTCCCCTCTATACTTGGCTGGTATTTCTTGTTTGATTTAGAAAAATCTTTGTGACAATGGACAATGGACACTGATCTCAAGCTTTGGGGGCCTCCTGAATGTGGTCTGTAGAATAAGGTGGGGTAGTTGAACAAGAACATCCAAGCTCCCTAACAGTTCTAACATTGTATGTTTTGGATCACACAGCCCAAAACCTCGATCTGGCAGTGCTCCCTGGTGGTGGGACAGCTGCCTGAGAAAATAAGCATGTGACCCCCGAAGACAGGCAGGCGACTAGGCTGCAGTCCTGCCTCCAGCTCCCGGAGTGCACGGGTGCCTCTCAGCAGGACTCCTGGATCTACTGGAATCTTCGAATAGTTTGAATCTGGAGCTGCGGAGGGGAGGGCAAAAGGGGCGAGGGCAGCGAGGATAGGAGGGAAGTGGTGAGCCACGAGGATTTCATCATGCAAACTGGCGGGCAGGTTTCGTCAGCTGTTGTGCACCGGGGCTCCCGGCTAGGAGGGAATGCCCAGTTCCCGAGGGCAGAATTAGGCTGGCCCCCACCCGTGCCAGCTCAGCTTCCTCTTTCTCATCCACTCGGAGGGAGGTCACACGGTCCCCCTCCTCCAGACAGAGGAAACGTGTTTTTCTGCACAGCCCAGTCAGTGGCCCCGAGTTCCTAGGCGGAGATCACACACAGAAAAATAGACAATCTGCCACAGGTGCTGGGAGGCACAGCTGGAGCAGGCAAGCACCTCAGCCCAAAGTTCCGTCATGGGGTGCGAACCCCAAGCAAAACTTGGGATACCTCTGGAAGAAAGAGGATTATACAGGAGCCACTTACCCCAACAGAGAAAGCCATTCCTGTCCCCTAAAAGCCCCAAACCGGGCCTCTCCTAGATCTTTGGGCCACCCAGATCCCACCCTATTCACCCTAGAACAGCCCCCAACACCCATAACGGGCAGTGCACCCCGACATGTGGCAGTCCTGAAAGCTTGGGATCTGTTCGGGTGGGGACTCTCGCCTATCTCTTCCAGAAAGAAACCAACTGGCAGTTTGCGGCCCGCCGCTCCGTAGGACGAGCCCCGAGGGCATGCAGAGCCAGGCCGCCACCCCCACCCCCTCGCGCTCGCTCCAGGGACCACCCCGTGACAGTGATCCTCGCTGGCTCACTGATGCCCCTATCCGTGACCGCGCCCCCGAACCTGGTCGCCCCGTACCATTGGTGGCTCGGGATCCCTCCGACTCTGTGGAGTCAGTTCTCCCGCCGCCCGCACCCGGGGCTGGCACACGGAGCCCCCAAGTCCGCACCTACCTCCCGGGGTGGTGCTGAAGAGCGTGCCGCCTGGGGTGGTGCTGTAGTCGCCGGGCGGCAGCTGCACGCCGTCGCCGAGGACAACTCGGCGAGTGGCAGGGATGGCCCGGCTTGGGGTCTGGCTGCAGCTACTGCTCCCAGACATGGTCTCCCGCGCGCTGCGCCCGCAGTGCGAGCGTGGCCCTTCAGCCCCTTTAGCCTCGCCCCGCCCCGCCCCAGACCGCCCCTTCCGCCTCCAGCGCTCGCCTCCCCCTGGGATTTGTAGTTCCCGCTGTGCCCCCCCCCCCCCCCCCCCCCCCCCCCCCCCCCCCCCCGCCCCGCCCCAGACCGCCCCTTCCGCCTCCAGCGCTCGCCTCCCCCTGGGATTTGTAGTTCCCGCTGTGCCCCCCCCCCCCGCCCCCCTCACCTCCGCCTGCCCTAGGCTTCTCCTCCAGCCTTGGGTGGGAGGTCCCCACCGACCGTCACACGCGTGCGGGGCCCAGCACTGCCCCTCTATGGCCTGGCCCCTTCATTTCTCAGCTCCTCCCGGCCACGCGGGCAGGCCCGGGGAGGGGGGAAAGGGAGGAGAGGGGAGGGGGAAGGGGGAGAGGAGGTCTGGGTGCTTCCACGCGCTGCTCTGTGCGGGTATCCTAGCCTACCCAGCCCATTCTGGGAAAGCCGAGTTTCTGCTTCAGGTCATGAGTCAGGATGTTTTCTTCAACACTCCCTGCCCCGTGCTTTAGTTCCTCAGTTGGGAAAGTGGAGATTGGCCACTCACCCGCATTGCTTACCGAACATCCATGATGTGGCAAGTTTGAAGAAATGGCAAAGAAAGCACGTTCCACGACTTAAGAGAGGGTGCGGGAGGACACGGAAACAACCCCCCAGCTGTTAAGTTCTCCACTCAAGGGCACGAAGGGACGGTCCTTCAGGTAGTAAGTGCTTTGTGAGATTCATCAGTCTTACCAACGGGAATGAAGACCAGGAGGGGCAGGTGAAGTTGGTGAGTGGCTCAACGACTCAGTGGTCTCAGGGTCGCCGAGAGACCAGCAGGAGAACTGCTACTTGGACCTAACCAGCCTTTGTGGATGTGTCAGTCTCACTCAAGTTGGGAAATCTGAAGAGAGGTTAGTAAAGGAAAGATTTATAAAGGTGTGGACTGGAGGTAGGGAAACCCCAGTACCAGAGCCTGAAGAACTAGGGGGGAGGGGGAGTTGGGAGTGGGGAGAGGGAGAGAGAGAGAGAGAGAGAGAGAGAGAGAGAGAGAGAGAGAGAGAGAGAGAGAGAGAGAGAGAGAGAGAGAAACACCATGGAGGCTACACTGGAGCTGTCACCTTCAATCCTGGCCACACACAGGGAGGGAGCTAAGAAGCAGAAACTCAAACCATGCTGGCCTCCTGCCATTAGCTCTCTGGCCTGGTTCCTGATGGACTGAAACATCTGGAAGACAAAGGACAAGGGAGTTCATTAATTCTGGTCTATAGGCCAGCCTCCTGGGCTGGAAGCAGGGTGGAAAAGAGGGTGGGGAGTGAGTCTAAAGGGACTGCAGAAGATAAAGCATAGTAGAGAGGAGGAAAGATTGGGAGGGGGAGTGTGGAGCAAATCCTGGTGTCAAATACAGTCAAGTGTGTTCACTTGGGCAGGAAGTGTGTTGCACCCCTGAACCTCCATGCTTTGGGGTGAGGGTGCTGACTCAAATCTACCATGTCTTATGCATGAGGTGAGGAGTCAAGGCTTTCAGTCCCCACAGGTTCCGCCCCACCCCCAGAAATACTCTCTCCACTAGTAAGTTAATGCGTGAGATTTTCTTATTTGAGCTTTGTCAACTAAAAATACATTGAGACAGCAAAATTAGGTGTTTATTAAAGAATCAAGAGTGAGGGCTAGGGGCTGGGAATAACTCACAGATAGCTCTGGGAAAACGGCTATAATTCTGAGCTTCTCAGGTTTGTATAGTTATGCAAAGGTTTCTTCAAAGATAAAGAAATTTTGGGCCTCCCAGTGGTGTGAGAGGTTAAGTTCAGCACTATGAAGCTATCTGCAGCCACTGCAGCAGGAGTTTGATTCCCGGCCAGGGAGGTAATGCACATGGCACAGCAAACCTCACCTGTCTTGCCCTGCCTGCTGCTCCCCTCAGCAGTGTATTTCAGTAGATCTGCCTGTTCTGGTCTCCACTCTGTCTCTGGTGAATCTTCTCGCCTCCTGCACCTCTGGCCTGCCCTCAGCTCATGTATGCATAAATAAATAAATCTTTTAAAAAAAAAAGAAATTTTGGGTAGGAATCTGTTTAATATATCTACCTAGCATTGAGGATGAAAAGGGTTGTTCAGATTGGCTCTGTTTAGCACCTTAGCCTCTGGGAAGTGGGAGTTTTAGTCCAAATCTTGAATTTGGACTTTGTATGAAGTTACTGATGTATCTGGAGACTTCTGTTTTCTGGTGCTGCACCCTCTTCACAAGACCAGGTCATCTGTGTCCTTGATCCTTGGTTTGTGCCTCTTAGTTGAGACCAGGGAGAGGGGTGTCCTCTTAATTGCTGATTTTAGTTAATTTTTTTTCTTTTAGCTAAAGGTTCTGCTAACTGTAACCTTGCTGTTCATGACACTATAAGGAAGGAAGAAGGAAGAAGAATTACTTTTTCCTATCCCATCTGCACGGTGCAAGAGGTTTGACATAGACAGAATTACTTAAAATATACCACAACCTTATGAGTGTTTTTTAAAAAGATTTATTTATTTATGCATACAAGCACTGGGGTACAGACCAGAGATGTGGGGGTGAGAGGATTCACCACAGACAGAGCGGGGAACAGAACAGGCAGATCAACAGAAGTACACTGCTGAGGGGAGCAGCGGGTATAGCAGGAGAGGTCTGCTATGCCATGTGGGTCCCCTCCCTGGCAGCGGCAGGGATTGAACTTGCGCTGCAGTGGCTGTGGATTGCTTCATAGTGCGTTGCTTAACTCACTGTGCCATCAGGGAGGCCCAAGATGAGTGTTATCAGCCAAATTTCATACTCATTTTCATGAGGAAAATGATGCATTAGCCCACCCACCTCATAGCCCATTTTTAAATTTTTTATAACCTGCATAGATAGTCCGAAGTGTATACACTTCACCACCACCCATCCTGATGGTTCATTTCCAAACTTCGAAGTGCTTCAGATGAACTGAGGAGTTTGTGATGGGATCATTTTCCGAGAGTTCATTTTACTGTGAGGAGAGCTGGAAAGCTGTCCTCAAGAAGAGGAAGGTTACAATGGAAGCAAGGTTGGTGCTGGAACACAATGGGTGACTTAAAGGACAGATGTTTGTCCATCACAGTTTGGGAGACTGGGAAGTCTGATTTGGTTCTGGTTTTCAGATGGTTCATTCTAGTTGTGTCCTTGAATGGTGGAGAGAGAAGGTTCTGGTCTCTTCTATCATAAGGGCTCCGATCCCATCATAAACACTGATCCCATCCACTCTAATGACCTTCGTAAATCCAGTTACCTCCCAAAGGCTCCATCTCCAAATACCGTTCCATCGGGGGTGAATTTGGGGACAGGCACATTCAGTCCATACCAACCAGGAGCCATGAAGTCTTCTGCCATGGGTGAGTCCACCTTGCTTCTCTGGTTGGGGACAGTGCCCTGCCTCCTGCACCCTAGGAAAGATTCCAAGGAAAACTGCCTTTTCTTTCCCTTCCCCTGACTCCATTGCTCCTCATCACTCAGTCTCTAACTCACTGGATCTCACAGAGAGCAATGTTCTCAGCAGTAACATATTTGAAAAGAACTCAAAGCTGATGGAAGTGATAATTTCCTGGGCTCTGTAGACAAAACATCCCGAGTTCAAAATCCACTTATGGGGCCTCCCTGGTGGCGCAGCGGGTTGAGAGGGCACTGTGAAGCAGCCGCTGCAGAGCAGCGTGAGTTCAATTCCCAGCCAGGGAGGTGACCCACATGGTGCAGCAGACCTCTCCTGCTCTCCTCAGCAGTGTTTTGATTGATCTGCCTGTTCTGCTCCCCACTCTGTTTCTGGTGAATCCCCTCACTTCCCATGACTCTGGCCTGTACCCCAGGTCTTGTAATCATAAAAAAAACCCAAAAAATAAAAATCCACTTATGATCTACGTGACCTTTGCCAATCACCTGCCATTCAATGTTCTCATTGAACAAAATGAAAGAAACACTATTTACCTATGTAAAATTTACAGTCTAGGTTTGTAACCACGGTGTACTACAGTGAGTTTTCGAGAAGCTTGCCTTCTGATTCCCAGAGCTCTGCCTGTGACACCCCATTTCCTTTATTTGAAGCAAAAAATGTGACATTTATTAAGTGTTGTATCATAAGGACTCCCCAGTGTGCTGGGGCCTCACCTACCCATACTCTTTGTCCCTAACCTTGGGTTCAGAGGTTGGCTTGTGCACATGAGAAAACATGCAGAGAAATAAAACAGAAAGAAAGACATGGGTATGATGGAAAAGTAATTGCCTCAGACTTAGTTTCCTAAAGCTACCGTAGAGCGTGGGAAGTGACAGGGGAACCCAAAGATTCTTCCCTGGGGAAGAGTGATTTGTTGGGTTGCTCTTCAGTTTATGACAGGCTGGGCTGGAGCGCCCTCTAGTGGCCATTCTGCTGCATCTATAGGTTTTGCTTTCGTTTTACTAAGACCTGTTCTTTTGGCAGTATGACCATGTGTCCTTCCATTTCCTCAAAAATTATTACCGAGAGTGATTTTTGCAGGCACCATAAAAGAAATAGAGGGTATGGGAGCCAGCAGATCTAACTTCCTAATGTTTGGTGACCAATAGGGAAAGGTACCCTCTTACCACTGTTCTTGAGCCCGATCTCTCATTCACGTCAGATCAACAGAAGGAGCTGGTTCCCTGGCTGAGGAGCCTGTGGCAGCCTGAGGAGCCTTTGGCTGCCCAACCTTCGCCCCTTTGGTTCCTGAATTGACAGCTCTCCTCTTGTCCTCTGTTTATTCTGGTCCTAATTTTGGCTTAGAAGGAGGGTCTTGGGGAATCTTATTATGAGGAATTACGCACATCAGGGTATAAGGAGAGATCAGCCTTTGATAGTGCCCTAAGTGAGAGTGAGCTACAAATAGGAGGGTGTCTGCAGTGAGAGTCTCCACTTTTGGAATCATTAACTTTTACTTCAGCAGCAGAGAAAGCAGGACTGACATCTCGAACCACAGCTCTTCCATTTTTGCTGCTAACTAGTTCTATGACTTTGGGCATGTACGTTCCTTCACCTCCAAGACCTTAGATTCTTCATATGTAGTAAGAGACGTGGGACTTGATGATATTCAAGATCTTCTGCAATTTTTAGATTCTATAACTTGACCAAGCTCTTTGCGATTCCATTGGACAAAGTGGTTTCAGTAAAGATAAAATGTTTTTTTCCCCCAAGGAGAATTCTCCAGGCTCAGATGATTTCGTTGGAGAATTCTTTCAAACAATTAAAAGGAGAATAAACACCAATTTTATACAATTAAAAGGAGAATAAACACCTGTTTTCTAGAAAACACTTGACAGTTCATTTTTTTAAAAAAATAGGCATACAAGAACTGGGGTACAGGTCAAAGGTGTGAGGGGTAAGAGGACTCACTAGAGACAGAGTAGGGATCAGAACAGGCAGATCAATCAAAACACACTGCTGAGAGGAGCAGCGGGTGAGGCAGAAGAGGTCTGCTGCGCCATGTGGGTCACCTCCCTGGCCAGGGATGGAACTCATGTTGCAGTGGCTGCAGATACTTCATAGTGCGGTGCTTTACCCCTTGTGCCACTAGGGAGGCCCCCAAAATCTATTCTTAACAAAAATTCTCAGCATGTTTGGAGCAGAGGGGAACTACCACAACTTGACAAAGACCATTTGCAGAAAACTGTCAGCCACTAGCTAGTTGATGGGAAAGACAATGCTTTCTCCCTAACATTGTAAACAAGGCAGGAATGTCTGCTCTCATCCCTCCTATTTAACATGGAACTGGAAGTTATAGTCGATACAGTATGGCAATAAAAATAAATGAAAGGCATTCTCCCTGGTAGCCTAGGAGTTAAATTTCAGTGCTACCACCACAAAGTCTTGAGTTCCATACCTAACAGGGAGCTAACCCACATGACTAGCCCGCTGCTACCCTCAGCAGTGTATTTCAGTCAGTCTGCCTGTTCTTCTTCCCACTCTGTCTCTGATGAATCCTTTGACCACCACCCCCCACCCACACCTCTGACCTGCACTCCAATTCTTCTATGCAAAAATAAATAAAATCTTTAAAAAACAAAAAAGAATTGAAAGGCATACAGCATGCAAAAGGAGAAATAAAATCAGGACGATTGTCTATAAAGACTCTACCAAAAATCTCTTCTAATTGCTGTGTGTGTTTAGCAAGGCCAAAGAATACAAGATCAACATATAAAGATCAAATACATTTCTTTTTTTTTAAGTTTTTTTTTAATGCATTTATGCAAGCACTGGGGTATAGGCCAGAGGTGTGTGTGTGTGGGTGTGGTGGGGGGGGGGTTGAAAGGATTCACCAGAGACGGAGTGGGGAGCAGAACAAGTAGACTGACTAAAATACACTGCTGAAGGGAGCAGCGGGAGAGGCAGGAGAGGTCTGCTGCGCTATGTGGGTCACCTCCCTGGCCAGGGATTGAACTCGTGCTATAGTGGCTGAGGATGCTTCACAGTGTGGTGCTTAATCCCTTGCACCACGAGGAGGCCCCACATTTCTTTTTTTTAAAAAAGATTTATTTATTTTATTTATGCATTCAAGAGCTGGTCTGTAGGGGCCTCCCTGATGACGCAGTGGGTTAAGCAATTCACTATGAAGCAAACTGCAGTCACTACAGCATGAGTTCGATCCCTGCTGCTGGCCATGAGGGGACCCACATGGCGGAGCGGACCTGTCCTGCCTTGCCCGCTGCTATCCTCAGCAATGTGTTTCCTCTCACTGCCCTGGACTCTGGCCCGTACCCAATCTCTTATATATATATATAAATCTTTAAAAAAAAAGAGCTGGACTGTAGGTCAGAGGGGTGGGGGTGGGGGGTAGTAAGAGCACTAAGCAGAGACAGAGTGGGGAGCAGGACAGGCAGATCTAATGAAATACACTGCTGAGGGGAGCAGCAGGCAGGGGAAAACAGGAGAGGTCTGCTGTGCCATATGTGGGTTAGCTCCCTGGTGGGATTGAATTCAGGCCACAGCAAAGATAGCATGATAGCACTGAGGCTTAACCTCAGTGCCTAAGGCTTAACCTTAGGCCATGCCCACCAGGAAGGCCCAAGATCAAATATGTTTCTATATACTCACTTAGGTATAAAGACTTAGGTATAAACTTTACAAAACATGCATAGGATCTGTATGTTGAAAATTACAAAAAGCTGATGAATTAAATATAGGAGAGATAGACTGTGGTTGTGGGTTAGAAGACTCAATATAGTAAAGACACCAGTTCTCCACATATTCATCTGAAGGTATAGTGTACTTTCTATCAAAGTCCCACCAAGGTTTTTTTTAGACATAGTTGGTTTATTCTAACTTTTTGATGGAAAAGTACAGCCCCTGGGGCCTCCCTGGTGGCTAAGGGATTAAACACTGCACTATCAAGCATCTGCAGCCACTGCAGTGTGAATTTGATCCCCAGCAGGGAGGTGACCCACATGGTGCAGCAGACCTCTCCTGCCTCACCCGCTGCTCCCCTCAGCAGTGTATTTCAGTCAATCTGCCTGTTCTGTTCCTCATTCTGTCTCAGGTGAATCCTCTCACCCCCCACACTTCTGGCCTGTACCCCAGTTCTTTTATGCACAAATAAATAAATCTTTAAAAAAAAAAAAGAAAAGTACAGGTCCTAGAATAACTAAAATAATCTAGAGGGAGGATATGAGAACAATTTGTCTACCCCATTTTACGATAAAACAGATACTGCTAGAGATCAGGATGAAAGAAAAGGAAACTCAGACCCTGGCCAGCTCTGAGAGAGTAGAGATGGGACTTCAGAGCTTCCTTTTATCTGAGAGTTGAAGCAGCAATATCCCAGGGACACTGTAAGGCTGTGGGGAGGGGGAGAGGACAGGAAGTGCTACTTCTTAGAGAAAGTTCCCCATCCTCTTGAGCTCCTACTTGAGTGGCATGGACTTCAGTGACAAGAGTCTGGGAGGCAGCATCTGAAATGCTGAGGGTTTCTTAATGTAGTCACGTGTTCTACTTGTCCTAGGTGCCTCCATAATTTGAAGGCAGACAGGTATCTTCTTGTTCCTGTGTCATGTTCTAGACCGGCTCCTGAATGTATCATTTGTTCTTTTGCCTTCTGTGAACTTTCATTTTATTTTATTTTATTTTTAAAAGATTTTATTTATTTTTGCATAAAAGAACTGGGGTGTAGGCCAGATGTGTGGGAGGTGAGAGGATTCACCAGAGACAGAGCGGGGAGCAGAACAGGCAGATTGACCAAAACACACTGCTGAGGGGAGCAGCGGGTGAGGCAGGAGAGGTCTGCTGCACCACATGGGTCACCTCCCTGTCCATGGATCGACCTCAGACCAGTGAGACATAACTTTTAGGTCTTCAGGGAGGCCCCTGAACTCTCATTTTAATAGGAGAAGAGATAGATGTGGAGTCTGCTTTTACTGTAGTTTAAGAGGTAGTACCGAAACAGGACTTCTTAGAACAACTTGCACACAAAGACAGGAAAGAGAGAAGAATTGAACTCTTTTTTAAAAAAAAAAAAAAAAAAAGATTTATTTCATTTATGGATACAAGAACTGGGGTACGGCCAGATGTGTGGGAGGTGAGAGGATTCACCAGAGACAGAGTGGGGAGCAGGACAGCCAGATCAACTGAAACACACTGCTAAGGGGAACAGCGGGCTCGGCAAGAGAGGTCTGCTGTACCATGTGGGTCACCCCCCTGGCTAGTGGCAAGGATTGCACTCTTTGCTACAGTGGCTGTGGTTTGCTTCATAGTGCATTGCTTAACCCACTGCGCCACTGAGGAGGTCCCATGAATTGAACTCGTAACATGTGGAATTTCAATGATTAATTTCTAGATAGTATGTTTGACTCCTTTCCAAATCTATCTATCTTTTTCTCTAAGAGCCCCATTTTCATTGTCGACTTTATTCTCTTAAGTCACTAGTAACTTTGAACTTGCTTGCAGATTGTTTCATTATTTCTACTTCTTGGGATTCCCATACTCTTATATGTACTTAGACTGTTTTAGGTGGTCTATTTCTCCTGTGGTTTCTTAGTTTTATTGTGTACTCATCTTCAACTAAGACATTTTTTCTTTTCTTTTTTTTTTTAAAGATTTTTTTATTTATGCATACAAGAGCTGGGGGTACAGGCCAGAGTCACAGGAGGTGAGAGGATTCACCAGCGACAGAGTGGGGAGCAGAGCAGGCAGATCTACTGAAATACACTGCTGAGAGGGCAATGGGAGAGGCAGGAGAGGTCTGCTGGGCCATATGGGTCCCCTCCCTGGCCAGGGATCCAAACTACAGTGCAGCGCTCACCCGCTGTGCCTCCAGGGAGGACCCAGCTAAAACTTATTTTCAGTGAGAATGTTCTAGAAGTAGACTCATCTTACATTTCTTTCTGCTGGGAACTGGAGCTGAATAGAAGCTAGACAAATTTTTATGTTCATTTCTTGGTTATGAATTCTCACTTCATGGAACAGATGGAGGAAATATAGATGCACCTAACATAGACTTAGGTGGTAATTTTTTTATAGGTGAGGGTTTTTGTTGTTGTTGTTTTTCTGGGCTGGTGGGAAGAAATTTTCTAGTTCTTTCTGGGCAGTTTTACCCAAAGTCTCAGAGTAGTCTGCACCTAAGGCCAAGCCCTTTCCTCTATTCTCTACCCTCCCCCTCTTTTACTCCCTCCCTGCACCTCTCCCCACTGCCACAGCAGCTCTTGTTACAGCTCTCTGGCTGGGTGCTCCCTCCTAGGTCCTGGAGTATGGGGAGTTCCCTGCTTTATTTTTGATCCTGTTGAGAGAGCTATATCTATATTTATCTATATCATCTACATCTATCTCTTCTTTTTCTGAGAGAGTTTGTGCATTTGTGAATGGTGTTGTTTATCCAGCACATTTATATATTTGAACAGTTAAGAAATTGTTTCCATTAACCCAGTCCTACATGTTGTAGGAAACTCCCCACCTCTAAAGAGAATATCCACGGTTTTCTTGGGCTAAATATAAAATTATCCCATTACAAGCAAGATCTTATAACTGTAAGCTTAAGAAGAGGATTTAGGGCCTCCCAAGTGGTGCAGTGGGTTAAGCACACTATGAAGCATACTGCAGCCACTGCAGCACGAGTTCAACCCTTGGTCAGAGAGGGGACCCACATGGTGCAGCAGACCTCTCCTGCCTCACCTGATGCTTCCCTCTGCAGTGTGTTTCCGTCAATCTGCTGTTCTGTTCCTCACTTTGTCTCTCACTCCCCCTCCCCTCACCCCCACACACACCTCTGGGCTGTTCCCTAGTTCTTGTATGCATAAATAAATATTTTTAAAAACATGCATTGCTTTTTAAACAAGGCTTTGATCAGGTGGGGGGAGGGCGAAGGTTCTCCATTGGCGCAAGGGGTTAAGTCAGTCGCAGTGCTATGAAGCAATCAGCAGCCACTGTAGCAAAGAGTTCCATCCTGGCCAGGGAGGGGACCCACGTGGCGCAGCAGACCTCTCCTGTCTTGCTTGCTGCTCCCCTCAGCAAATGTTTCAGTCGATTTGACTGTTCTGTTCCCCACTCTGTCTCTGGTGAATACTTATCCCTGCAACTCTGGCCTACACACCAGTTCTTGTATGTATAAATAAATAAATAAAAATAAGTCTTAAAAAAAAAAGGCTTTGATCAGCTAGAACATTCTATTATACCAACATGCTGATTTATGATAACCAGTCTTCCATCATTTTAAACTTGACATTTCTTATTGCAAAGGGGAAAGTGTCTTTAGTTTGAGCATTTTCCCTTATGTTCTTCCATTTCCAGTCAGTGTTCTTTCTCTTTGCAGGGAAGTAACCTAGCCCTCTAACAATAAACTTCCTACACACATATCTTAAATACATAGCACCCATCAGGGGAAAGTTCAAAATTCAAAGCTCACCTTCTCTGAAAAGTCTTCTTTGAGTTACTCTGGTACTAGCTCCCCACTGCCTATCCCCTCCTTGAATCACATCAAATGATGTTGCCTTGATAACATGACAGTTGGGAAGTATCCCTACATTTTTAGATGTGTATTTAATGAGCTACGATAACATGAGGCTTGGTGAGGACATTCTTGTGTCTTCTACTTTTTTACTTTTCTCTCCAAGCCTGTACCTAGTGGGCACTTGGTTGTTTCGCAGACTGAGAAGTCGGAGATGAATATTTTTGTCCTTGGGCTTCCTGGGTCCGACTTCTTGGCTTGTCTCCAAGGGCATCAGTAACTCTCAGTCCCAGCTGGAGCCCTCTGTAGCTTCATCTCTTCCCAGCACCAGCTGCTGACCCCATTACCAGAGCTGGGCAGGAAGAGTCTTGAATTGTGATGAAATCAGGATGAAGCTCCTTCCTCCAGCCAAGCTCTGCTTTGGAGCCAGGGGACCAGGCCACCCCCCTCCCCCACCCTGCTGGCATTTCCTCTCAATGGCTCTGTAAGGGTTTGTGTGGGGCCAGAGTTATAGGAACAGTGACTGGAACAAAAGCAAGTCCCAGCGAGCCTTTGGTCTGTAGGCTGAAGGCATTTGTAGAAGCATTTACTCTTTTTTTTTAAAAGATTTATTTATTTATGCATACAAGAGCTGGGGTATAGACCAGAGATGGGAGGAGGGGTGATAGGATTCACCAGAGACAGAGTGGGGAGCAGAACAGGTGGATCTGTTCTGCTGAGGGGAGCAGTGGGCAAGACAGGAGAGGTCTGCTGTGCCATGTGGTTGACTCCCTGGCCTGAGATTGAACTCTTGATGCAGTGACTACTGATAGCTTCATAGTGCTGAAACTTAACCCCTTGTGCCACCGGGGAGGCCCTATTTCCTGTTTTTGAATGAAAGATGAGGAGACATGGATGAAGTTCTGATAGAATCCATTGGAGGATTTCTTACCTGCAGCTTATAGTGGACTTGAGTCATTAGAAATGACTAAAAAGACAACTCCCTAGCCTGTAGGGTGCAGTGTACCCCCTGCCATGTATCCCACTGTATTTCCATGGTGCTCACACCAGGAATTCTGTCCTCCCACCACACTGTCCTGGGATGTGTCTTGGCTGCTGGGATTGTTGCCTTTGGTCTCAAATGGCATCATAACATTGGAATCACTTTCTAATCTGGAGGCAGATGTCAGCGCAGGCACGTGGGTGAAAAGTAAGGGAAACCACACCAAGCAAAGAAGTCAAGTAAGAAATGAGCTGTGAAGGATGCTTACTTGGTCCAATACAACATGGTTGCTACCAGGGCCCTGCCCAGAAATGGGGGGCTCACTGGACTGCCTCCTCATCAGTCTTCCCTCTGCCTGTGTTTTCCAAGGTTCTTACTCTATAAGATCCCTGGTTTGTGCCTCCAGAATATCTCCTTACCCCACGCCCCAACACTTGGACAGTGTTGCCAGAGGCAGCTTCCAATCAATGTCTGAGCAGCTGCTGGCATTGAAAGTGGTTGATTTTTTCAACCTCTCAATTTGCCAGCCTTCTCAGAGCTCTTAGGATGTCTCTGGAAAAAGGGGGCAGTTCAAACTTCTAGTTACGCTCCCTTTCCACCCTTAAGCCTGCTCCCTCACCCTCTGGGGAGCTGAGAAAACATAGGAGGGATGGTCCCTGGAGAAGACCTCTCCTCATAGGGAGGAGGCTGGACAAAATTGTCTGTAGCCTTGAAATTTGGAGACTGGTGGGGACAGGCAGTGAGATTGTAAGGAGGGAAATTTCGGTGTCTTGATCACTCTCTCGCTCTCTCTCTCACTTTCTAATATACTTAAGACACTGGAGGAGGGGAGAGAGTAAAAGGGAGCAGGCAGAAGAGGATTTGGAAGTAAGCCCAAACCAGCAACTACCCATTTGATTTGCTGCTGCATTCCTAAGGTTGATTTTGCCTGGTCTCCTTCCCATAGCGAGTTAAAGATGTGGGGCATCATAGACTGCCTCAGAGCACTGCTAGACCATCTAGATCTGGGCCTTTAGAGGTCTATTCTCAAAGGCCTTAGGGCCTCGGGCACACTTGACTCAATACATTAAGTAGAGATGCTCTGAGGGACCTGGGAATATTTAGGATTTCCCTGGCAGGACTGGTCAATCCCAAAGAAGTCCCACACTGGCCTACATAAGTTTGATATGTGAACACAATGTCGCTGGTTTAACAGCCTGTGAACTTCCTTGGCTGACTTAGAAGGTCAGTCTCATGTTTTCAAATCAGTCCTGGGAATCCTTAGGCCATACAAGGCATTTTGGCATCAAGCTCCACATTTGCCACCACGTTGTAGGATGAAATCAGTCATCAATGTGAGTGTGGCTGTGTTCCAAGCAAACTTTACATGGGGGACACTTGACTCTGTATTCCATATAGTTTTTTTTAAAGATTTTTTAATTTGTTTATGCATACAAGAACTGCGGTGTAGGCCAGAGGTGTGGGGATAAGAGGATTTACCAGAGATAGAGTGGGGAGCAGAACAGGCATATCTACTGTGATATACCACAGTAGAGGAGCAGCAGGAGAGCCAGGAGAGGTCTGACAGCATGTGTGTCAGTTTCCTGGTGGGGGCTCGAACTCATGCCACAGTGACTGGTGATAGCTTGATAGCATTGAGACTTTACCCCCTGTGCCACCAGGGAGGCCCTTCATAAAGTTTTCATGTGTCATGAAATACTACTCTTTTTTTTTTTTTTAAAGATTTATTTATTTATGCATACAAACACTGGGGTACAGGCCAGAGGTGTGGGGGTGAGAGGATTCACCACAGAGAGCAGGGAGCACAACAGGCAGATCAACGGAAGCACACTGCTGAGGGGAGCAGTGGGCACAGCAGGAGAGGTCTGCTGCACCATGTGGGTCCCCCGCCTGGCGGGCAGCAGGGATCGAACTCGTGCTGCAGTGACTGCGGTTTGCTTCATAGTGCATTGCTTAACCCACTGCGCCACCAGGGAGGCCCAATACTACTCTTTTGAGTGCTTCAATTTTTATTGTGGTGAAAGCACTTAACAAGTAATCAGTCCTCAACAAATATTAAATTATTTTTGACTACAGATCTTCTGATTTAAAAAAAAAATTTAAATATAAAAATTATTCTTAGCGCTCAAGCCAGTCTCTGGTCTAGAAAACTTGGGCAAGAGCTGTCGGGTTTGAAGACTCTATTTCAGCATTAGTGAACAAGGAGCAGTACAACAGCACAAGGCCCTGCCACCACTGAGCTTGGCTGAGTTCACAAATCTGTTGTAACCTGCAGCTCCTTGTCACATCTCTGGCTCTGCTCTCCTCTCCTGCTAAGCTTCTTTCCCTAGCAGTTAATTAAAACCTTCTGCCATGGCCATAGCTACTGCTGCTGCTGGAACCACCATAGCCATGTTGGTTTTGTGGTTTGGTAAAGTTTGACCTTCACCACCGCAAAGGCCAGAGCTTCTGCCTCCAAAGTTTGCTCCTTTCATGGGTTCAAAATGTGAAGATTGATTGTTGTAATTGCCAAAATCACTGTAACTTTCACCACCTCCAAAATTGCTTTCATCATTATTAAATCCATTATAGCCATCCCCACTGCCACCATATTGTACCTGGTGGCTGAAGCCAAAGACTGTTATAGGTAGTGCCCCCTGGTGGGGGGTGCTGGTGAGGATAGAGAATCTTAGGGAAAATGTGAATAAAGCATTTTGGGATGGAGACTGATAAGAAATGTAAGGGACTGAAGAAGTAGCCCCCAGGATTCAGTGTATGGGATTCAGTGTTTTTGGGTCTTCAGCAATTCCAAGGTCAGCGATTTCAGCCCCCACAGCGTTGATCTTCTAGAAGGCTGTTGTGGGCCTCTGAATGATGTGGCAAGGTCTTCAATAGCCAGCCTCAGAGATGAAAAGTTCTGAGACTTTGCAACTAGTCCAGCAACTGAAACAGGGGGTGGAGGAGGGTCCTGACTGAAACAGGGGGTGGAGGAGACTCTGAGACCAGAGAGCCCCCCAAAAGGTCAAAAGGCTACAAACCAGAATCAAGAGCTATAGCAATAGGGACTATAGCCTAACAGAGGACAGTGCCTGATACAGGTCACTGTCTATGGGTTCTCACCTTTGTGCACAATTCCAAGAAACCTCAGGCTACAGTAACAACAACCATGGGGTTTATTTACAAACAGGGGAAACAAGAATGCTTACATATCCACAAGAGGCTGTCTGCTTCATCCAGACAGCATCAGTGTTGGCAGTTACCGGTCACCAGGAGTGCTGGGCAGCACTGACCAGTAGCAATGACCACTATGGGCCTGCAGAGGCAGTGTCAGAGACACCCAGTGTTACAGCTCTTGTGAGTTTGTTGGTTTATACCACCAATGAACAGCTCTTTGAGACACCAGGCCCAGGGCCTTTGGTGCTCCTTCCAGTCAGTGTCAGAGACAGGACCAAGGCCCAGTCTCTGCAGAGTCTTTTAGTCTTCTCTCCTCCTCAGAGGGCAGCTGCTGGAGGCTTCCCTCCTTCTTCAGAGGCTGGAACTGTCTTCCCCTCTTCAGGGCTCTCCGCTTCCTCTGTAGGAGCTCTTCTTCCTCTGCCGCTTTTCTGGACCCCTTCTTCCTCTGAGCTGCTGCTTCTCCATCTGCTCCTCCAATGTCTGATGAGTCACTCTGAATCTCTGCTTGCTCCCCTTGACCCTGCCTTTTATTCACTTTCATGGTTTCCCCCCTCCCCACAGTCTGATTGGTCCATTTATCAATCATCTGATTGGTCAGTCCATTTTTCAATCCTGCGCCTGACTGGTCTGTTCCAGAATTCAGGAAGTGTAATTTACGAAAGCTGCTCTGCCACCACTGACTTATGGTGAGAAGCAGAGTCCTGGCATCAATTAACCCACAGCTCACATCCTATTGGTCCATTCCATGATCCAGGCAGCACACTGCTGTAGAAAAGGTTTCTGGGTGTCCCTGGTGCCGCAGTGGGTTAAGCAATTTACTATGAAGCAAACTGCAGCCACTGCAACATGAGTTCAATCCCTGCTGCCGGCTGGGGAGGGGATCCACATGGCGCAGCAGACCTTTCCTGCCTCGCCCGCTGCTCCCCTCAGCAGTGCATTTTAGTAGGTCTGCCTGTTCTGTTCCTCACTCTGTCCCTGGTGGATCCTCTCACTGCCCACCCTTCTGGCCTGTACCCCAGCTCTTGTATGCATAAATAAATAAATCTAAAAATTTTTTTTAAAAAGTAAAAGGTTTCTGAGGAATAACTGCCACAACTAACTTGCAGGGGAGCAAGAGACCACTCCTACCTGCTGCAGCTTGGTAACAAAACTATTCGCCGTTTTTCTGCTGTTTCAGCTTGGCAGAGACGGCGAAGGTCCAGAACAGGTGTCTCACCAGGCTTCATCATTATGGCCATTCGTTGGGTTGTTCAGCCATTGCGGCTGCTGTTTTGAGTTTTGCTTGTCTGGTGTTGTGCTAGGGCATCTCGGCAGCCCTGGGGAGCATCTCCTATTGTGTCTTCTGTTGTCTTTGTGAGCTGGAACCTGGTCTGTAGTCTGGTTCCTTGTGCTGCAGGTTGGCAGTGGTGGGAAGACACCATCTTGAGAGCATGCTTATTGTTCTGGAGAGGAGCTCTACATCCTCAGTGGCAGGAAAAGCCATCTTTTATGCTTTTTGTTTCAGACTTGAAAACATTGGACACTGCTTTGGGTGAGGTAAATGGCTATTTTTGGCCTCAGTAACTCTTTGTTTTTTCCCTGGTTTGTTAAATAAATCCTACTATTGTTGTTCTCTGACCCTGAGTAGTCTTGTAATTGGGTGTGGGTGAAGAACTCAGAAAGTGGTCAGTAAACTAATTGGGCTATGTTCAACAACACAGTTTTAGCCTCCCTTGCTGCCCTGTATCAATATCACCACTACCACAGCTGCTATCAAAGTCACCTTGGCCACTGACCAAAGTTGTCATTACTACCACAATCACCTCCATCACCACCACCAAAGTTTCCAGAATCACTTTGACCTCTTCGGCTAGATGAAGCACTAGCCATCTCTTGCTTTGATAGTGTTTTCCTTACTTCACAGTTACGGCCTTTCAGTGCATGGTATTTCTAAATGATAATCTGGTCTAAATGAGTCATGGTCATCAAAGGTCACAAAAGCCAAGCCCCTCTTCTTGGCTCTGCCTCGAGCAGTCGTGATTTCAATCACTTCAAAATTCTCTTCTGTTCAAAATAATTTCTTAGATGATGTTCTTGAGTGTCTTCATTAATAACATCAACAAAAATCTTTTTCATAGTTAAGTAGGTTTTTGAGAATCTTCTTTTGACACAGTCTTCTCTGATTCCACAATTCTTTTTTTTTTTTTAGATTTTATTTATTTTGTGTAGAATAACTGGGATGCATCCCAGAGGTGCAGTGGGCAAAACAGGACAGGTCTGCTGCACTGTGTGCGTTAGCTCCCCAGCCGTTGATAGAACTCAGGCTGCAGAACTTATAGCAACGGGACCCAACCCCTAAGCCAACAGTAAGGATCTTGTGGGGCCTCCCTGGCAGCCTAGGGGTTAAGTTTCAGTGCTGTCACTGCTACCTAAGTTTGTTCAGGCCAGGGAGCTAGCCCACATATGGCTTATCAGACCCCTCCTGTTTTACCTGCTGTTCCCCTTGGCAGTGTATTTCAGTAGATCTGCCTGTTCTGCTCCCCACTCTGTCTCTGGTGAATCCTCTAACCTCCTGCACCTCTGGCCTACACCCTGGTTCTCCTAATACAAATTAAAAAAAAAAAAAAAAGAAATTTCAAAAAAACCCATTCTATAAAAAAGGCAAAAAAAAAAAAAAAAAAAAAAAGAGGAAA